>JAZHYW010028358.1:0-24498 GCA_037355805.1 Ixodes ricinus | reverse complement strand
TTAGGTTTGTACGAACCATCTATATGTGTATAGTTTGCCTTTTACGTTTGTGTGTTTTTGCTCTTTGTATGCGAATCGCTTTTGGCGTGTTTTCTACCCTTTTGTTTTACGCTGTGTACCCACCCTTGTAATACTCCCCAAGGGGTCCTAAGGTATCTAAATAAATAAATAAATAAACAACTGTTCTTACTCTTCTACTACTTTCTGCAAAAAAATGGTAGTAGTAGCGATTACAAGTGGAAAAATCTTTGGCTAAAGCTCCTAAGACTTGCAACTTTAAAGGGCAACACAGGCTTATTTGTTAAATAAATACGAAGGACAAGCAACGCGGGTATTGTTTTAAAGGGACACTGACAGGGTATTAATGGTGGCCAAGGTTTTTATTTGTACATTACCTATGAGAGCCCAACTACCTAGAAAATAATTCGCAGCTCGAAATTTGTTTTCTTTCCTCCCAAAAACTGCCGATCAAGAACTGGCCGATTTGAGTCGCACTCACTCTCTTCTCCGTGGCCACGTGCCGTTTTCTATGGTTTAGACACAACCACCAAATAAAATCAAAGTCCTAGTTCATTGAAGAACACACACCAATATTAAAAATAGGAAAGAAATATGATACCCATTTTTTGTGGTTTCTAAAATGCTGCAGATACGTTGATTGGGGAAAAAAAGTATCACAGCCACGTGACTTCTGCCACCTCTCTCCTCCTCTAAATTTCTTCTCCCTCCCCAGTCCAGTTTCGGTTTCGAGCAGTTGCATTTTTTTTACTTTATTAAAAATATATGTGACGCTGTAGCAAAATATTGATTAAAGTAGACTTCTGACACCATAATGAATGTCCCGGCAAAAAATAAAAAAATAAATTTTGGGGAGTGTCAGTGTCTCTTCAACTAGTAGAATACTTGAACCCAATACTTGAATACAGTACAAACAATGTATCCAGTCATAAAATACATGGAATCAAAAGATAATCTCGTCTGTGGCATTGGGCAAAAAGGCCAGCGTGGAAGGTACATTTGCACCGCTGTAACCTTGAAGGAAACATAATGATGGAACATGTTTTTTATGAAGAAACACGAAGAGTATGGTGGAAAACTATCACTATAAAATTTAAAAATAAAAACATCTAAGATTTTTTTTTGTCAGTTGTTTTTTGAGGTTTTCTAATTTTGTAATTCAGAACAAGTTTGGAGCAACATAAAAATTTCAACCTTTGAGATAAAGCAATGATTTATATATCATTTGAAAGAATGTTTTAATAAGAATATATGACAAATTTTAATGTTGTAGCTATTCAATTTTTGTAGATAACGGGCTCAGAAATCCAATGACAAAAGGTCAAAGGAGTTGTGTTTACGCGTTTTTGATGCGAAACATATGACCTCCACAATGCTGATCATATAACACTGAATAGTTCCCGTAATCTATTAAAAGAAAAGATATTCATTATTTCTCATTTTTGAAGTTTGCATAGTAGGTGTCAGCAAACATGACATAAACAAAAACTTTAAAAATTGAATATGCCCTTCCAGTGCACTCAAAACTTTTTTCTCTTTAAATATTATGTTTTTGCAAAATCGTTTTTGAATACGGTCCCTACACATATTGAGGAGTAATAATGAAAAAATTTACAAAAACAAAAAATATGTTCAGACTCGCGTGCATGGTCTTATCTGAACAGAGCCATACACTTTGAAACCAAGGTCGTCACCAACCAACACAACAAACATTCGTTGTGTTGGTTGGCGACGACTATGGTTTCAAAGTGTATATAGGAGGTTTACTGAACGCACATATTAGCTGAGTTTGAAACGTCATCTGACTGACTTCTTTCCCTGTCTCTTCAACTTTTGGTTGTTTCAAGATTTTCTTATCCAGTCTCGGGTGTTTGAACAAAATGGTAAATGCGTGCAAGATGCCATTTGTTTTAGGCCCTTGATTTAGAAAAGTTACTGACTGCTGCAGATGCCAGCATGTGCAGCGCATGTAACTACACTTGTAGCATGCTCCTTAGTGATTGGGTAATTTAGCAAAAAGGTCTATTGGCAATGCAGCAAGGAAAAACATCATTAACGCACAAAATATATTCCACCAAAGTTTGATTCTGTTCGGCCAACGTAAATCGAGCCTCAGAGAAATGCCTTGTTACGCAGGACTTAAGTTGGAGCAAACACTACAATCAGGACCTGGAGAAGGGCCATTGAACCAATAATAAAGAAAGGCCGACACACACAATTGCTTTTGAGTGTGATCGACCGCATTGCACCCGCTTGTAACTGCTTATGAGAGGGACACGGTAGTGCCATCTATCAGGAAGCCCCAAAACACTTCTGATCCGCACATATTTTAAGCATTCTTCTTTCACCATGTGCTCGAAATAATTCTGACAATGTTATACCGTGCAATTCATATATAATGATACCAATTATAACTACCGTAGAATACCGCGCATCCGCCCATTCCACATTAAGCGCCCATTCCCAAATCTGTAAGATCTGAGAAAATACGCACAGTACATTTAAATGTAAAATAGATGACCGGACAAGCGCCCATTCCCCATTTTTTGCGATTATCTCCAAAGTTCAAGTGGGCGCTTGCCCTGTATTTTACGTGTAGAGCCCTGCGCTGATAACAGTTTGAGTATCCGCATCCGATCCGCATCCGCAGACTTTGTATCCGCATCCGAACCGCATCCGCAAACTTTTTACATTATTGTATCCGTATCCGATCCGCATCCGCATACTTTGTATCCGTATCCGAACCGCATCCGCAAAATGTGGAACCATGTCGATGTTCTTGCTAACTACCAGAGGTTACGATTACATTTAGACTAGCAAAATCAGCGGAAATCACGCCGACCGCGTTCTTCCCCGCCGCACGCGGAATCGGAAACTTTCACCTGTGGCCCCTTAACTCTCCCCTGAAGTCTGAACGCCTAAGAAAAAAGGTCATAAAAAAAAAACATATGAAGTTCGGAAAGAGAGGAGGAGAAGCAGTGGTACGAAGACGAAATCCTTTCTGTGATGTTACCGAGCGCATGCGGCCGCCTCGAGTCTCACGGTGTTTCGTGTCAGCCAGCGGGCAGATGCGCCGCTAAGTCAGAGTCCAAGGCCTGATCGGATCGACTAACGTGTTGTTCGAGAAAGATCGCGGCTTGCAGGCGCCCAAATATATATATTAAAACAAAACGTTTTTTTTTTGCTTGCGGGGGGCTACGGAGGTTGCGCGCGGCAGCCGCTGGCATTGCTGGCGCCCTGGCGTCGTAAGCGGACGAATATGAGCTACCAGACTTTCTTGGCTGGGCTGCCTATGTGCGTGCGCCGCTGATTCCGAAACTTTGCAAACCGTGGCGCCACAGGGTCGCGCTCGCTGTTCTGGAGCACTTCTTTTGTTTTTGGCATCATGACCACACCACTCTCTGCGGAGAGGGGAGGTTTCTTCTACTTTCTTGTGACTTGTTCTTTTGAGGTTTTCTTTGTCGGAGAAAGTTTTCCGCTCTTTCCCTGCCAAAGAACTAGCTTTCTCGGCACGATTGATGCCCCGCATTCTTTACTTTTACTTTTTCTATAGATAGCATTTTTGACGAGATGACATGCACTAACTGAAGTGATCTTCAGTAAGGATCAGATCTTTCTTAGGATCCCTATCGTTTCTTCGAAACGCGTTTTGTGGAAATACGTTTTGTGGACAACTTCTTCACGGACATACATTTCATGGACACACGGTTCGTCGACGCTGTACGTTTTGTGGGCACATGCCCCTGCGACGTTTTGTCGACAACGTATTTCTTCACTAAGCCGCTAAAAGCTACCGCGCGATTCACTAAGGCGTGCTTAACCAAACCATGTCCCCTTCCCCCTGAAATCCAGGCAAGACGCAAAAAGTTTGTTACGAAAATAGCAGGGTTGTGTGCGACGAAACGTCTCAGGTTTTTCGATGAAACGAACACGGGAAGCCTTTCGATCAAACGTCGCATGTCGACGAAACGATCTGTAGATGAAACGTCAGTCGACGGACTGAATGCCACCGGCAAAAATTTAGATCCGGATCCGCGGATATCCGCATCCGCAGCCCCTGACATCCGCATCCGATCCGCAATCCGCCAAAATCCGTCCAAATTTTATCCGCATCCGCCAGTTTACTGCGGATATCTGCGGATATCCGCGGATAATCCGCGGATATGCAGGGCTCTAATTATAACGATTGCACTGGTTATAACGATCAGTTTCTAGAGTTTCTATACTACTGGAACTGCTCGGTTTCCAGTCCAGATACAACGATAATCGGTTTAACGATTGAATTTTTGGGTTTTTTCATTTTCGTTATAAATGAATTGCACTGTAAGTGACCATTTTCCAGAGAAAGTGCATAGATTTCATCTTGGAAAATACTGCAAGACCTTCAGTTTCGTGATGTGCAGATCTGAAGTGTTCCAGAGCTAAGTCATAGATGGATGTGTGTTCCCTCGTTGTAAGCCGTTACAAGGGCTTGCAATGCAGCCGCTCACATTCAAACACAAGTGCCTTAAGAGCAGCAAAGTTTTTTTTTTTTTTATGAAATGCATAAAAAAACAAAGCGAGCTGAAACAAACGTGCAACTCAAGATGCTCGGAATCTGCCCAACTTTACCTTTCTTCATCAGATCGGGGCAGTCCTGTGCCGTGCATTCCAACACATTAGGTGGACCCGGCACCCCGTTGAATGCCTCGTTCAAGAGCTGCAGGAAGGAGTAATTTTGAAAAAGCAGTCAGTCTTTAGCGTCTAAGGCGAGCCGAACCAAGACAATCAAAAGTTGAGAGCGTGCTACACAAGCTATAGCCCCGGGGCAGTGAACAGAAGGCAGCTCGGTCAGCTGCCAGTCAGCATGGCTGGGACCCTAGGCTCGTCAAACACAAAGTTAGAGCCAAAAGTTTTGCAGAGCGTGCCGATTCAACTTCGGCCCCAACTTTGTGTTTCACGAGTCTAGGGCCCCAAGTGGCCAAAGAATGCAACTTTGGACAGTACAGGCCACCGAACGATTGGAGACGAGCACTGCGTCACAGTTCAGCAGGGTACTTCGACGTTTGAGCTTGAGATTGGGTTCAAGGACTGCAGCCGCAACATATTGTAATGTTGCGAAAATGGCGCGCATGAGGACGGTGCTAGCTGTTGAGCCGAACTGCACTGTCCAGTCTCACCCAAATATGGATGGCAGTAAAGGCTACGAGTGCAGACCAGTAGTTATGGTTGCTGTTGCTTACGGGTCTTACGGCAGAAAAGCTAAGATGGACAAACGGTGCCATCGTTGTTTTTGCTCCCTTTAAAAAACATAGCAATAAATGAATGTAATATAATGAAATAAAATGCAAGATGAAGAAAATCAAAAGGGCAAGCACACGAGTCTCCCAGGTTTTGCATATAATTATACTCCACTTCATACTTATTATACAACGCTGTCAAAACTACTGGTGTGAGCGGATGGCTTCATTTATAGTATCGTTGGCGTGAGAATGCATAAAAATGATCTGTGAGATCAAACCCCATGCTCGTGCCAGCAGCTTTGACAGCGCCGTACACTAAGTATGAAACAGAGTATAGTGCGCTGCAAAGAAGGTAGGTACTAAGCAAGTGCAAGATCCCATGCAAACACCCGTCTTTTTGCTCCCCAGTTTAAAAATTGTCTGGGCCACGTAAAGGACACACAAATCTGTCACTAGCAGATGCCAACCCCTTTACGGGAAAACCATCTCCCAGTTGTAAGCGAGTGCTTCCTCGACGCCAGCAAGCCTCATGCCTAGCAAACAGAATGCCATCGTGCCACTTATCGGAGGGAGTGTACAAAAAATTTTTAACGGAGGATCCGTTTTTCGGTTAGAGCGATTCTAAAAACAGACGTCACGTCATAAAGAGATGCTACATTTTCCGCTATACTTGGCAAGAAATGCTTCCATTGGCGTCTCATTCAATCCCCAAACTCAACGAAGACGGATTTCCCATCCGCAAGGGTTTGGCGGGAGCATACACATAATCTTTCTTCGTTTCCGAACCGTGACTACTCGTCTCCCGTCTCCTCGAACAAGCTCCACAGCCCAACCCTGGCTTCCCACCCTTACACACTTTGCAAAAATTACAGGTACGGGCGAGAGAACAAAAATGGCGACAAAGGGGGGCACCTCTTCAGGAGGGCTCAAGAACTGGGCAAGGATGTTGTGGTGGCGCTCCCGGCTTGTCTCCCTGGACAGCACGTCACAGGTCTTGGGGGCGACGGGCGCGGCGGGCTTTGCCCCAAAGTCGAGGGGAACCACGCCCACATTTCCGGGCAACGGGGCCCTCAGGTCCTTGGGCCCGAACAGGAAGATCTCCCGCTCGTTCTGGACCGCGCTCGTCCCCTGGTCATCTGGGACAAGCGGAAACGGAGGGAGAAAACTTTGGATCAGGAATGCGACCGTACAAAGGACTACAATCAGACGCTCGCGTCTGCTTACGACCGAGTTCTTGCGACCTCTTACGAAGAGTGAATGTGCTGGCATGCTGGCGCCATCTGTAAGGTGACCCTGGAACTGCATTTCGCTAGAGAGAAGGTTTTGCAGCATTTGCGAGATCAAACATACTTACTATTAGGGGCAGATTTATGGTTCAGGATTTTTTTTTTTTTGGGGGGGGGGGGGGGGGTGCATTTGGCCGGCCGGGGGGGGGGGGCGAGTCTGTTGAGATATGACAATGCGGCTAACGACACGTTGCCCAGATCTACTTTGTAATATTTGCCATGTCACCAGAAACTAAACTTTTGGCTGGTGTATGTCAAACTTTCCATTAAAAAAAAGTTTACCTTGGGGGCTCAGGGGGTCGATTGCTTCCCTCTCCCACCTAAATCCGCCCCTGTGTACTATCTATAAGAAATATTTGTTGATACAAACGTCAAAAGCTTTTAAAACAAAAAAACAAAACAATTATGTGAAAAAACAAAAAGGAAATATACGGAAATGCTTGGTGTTCTCCGCTAGAGCCACTAAATGAGCTACGAGTATTGGCATTCTGTTTCCTGATATTGTCGTGGGCGCCGCCATCTTGGTGCTTGTGCAGGGCAGACAAACTGCCGATCATCATGATTCAAAAGTGCAACTTCCTCAGCATTACATTAAATATTAGGAAGCCCATGTAATATTGCTTTGCTCTGTCGCAAACTGTTTAAACATTTGTGGAGAATGGAAAAGCGTTTCCTGTGATTTCAGATAAAGCTTCAGATAACTGGCAACCGTGATTTTAAGCCCCAAGATGGGCAAGTGTCGTTACTCTGAAGCGTAGCTGATTTAGTGGCTCTATACCACGCCTACCCGACAAACAGCACCAGTCTGTTCTCTCGTCACACGAGATCCCAAGAGGCATTAAGATAAGCAGTCGCAAGTGCATGAACCCCCTTTATATATTTATTTATTGGAAGTACCCTCAGGGCAACAAGGTATTACAGAGGGGGAGAGCACATACATGAAAACAAAGATAGTAAAACAGTAACAAGTTATGAAATATAAAACAAACAAAGAAAAACAACAGGCTATTATTAATATCTGTAAACAACCTCTTTTTTGCGAGCTCAATATTTCGCGATTTACATAGGTCAAAGCTGAAGTTTTAGAATAATTTGCGGGTTCTAATTTTCACGACCTGGTGGGATCTCAATATAGATTCCAATGTGTTTACATTTTACCGGAATTGTTCGCGGGACCTATTTTTCGCCAACTGAACATGATTCGCGAAAATTTGGTCCTCGCGAAAATTTAGTTGTTTACAGTATACAACAAACAACACTGCTAAAATAGTTAGTGATGGAATTTCCAAACAGCTTAGTATCAGTTACAGTAGCAATCAGCCCGGAGAGGTGATTCCATTCTTCGGGTGTGCGAAGTAGAAAAGAAGATTAAAATGCAGTGGTCAATGAACTTGGAACTCCAACTTTGTGCTGACCATCAAGACGGGATGAAATGTAAAAGGGGGAGTAATCATCTGATTGTGTAGGAGAGGATTATGAAAAGACACTTTATGAAACAGACATAGGCAAGAAACTTTATGGCGCAAAGAGAAAAGTGGTAAAGATAAACTATTTTTCATTGATGTGACACTAGCAGCATGATGGTAATTGGAAAGAATGTAACGGGCTGACCTATTCTGAATGGATTCCAATGAAACGGACGTCCAAAAGTAAAGCAATTAATTTAGACCATCCGGGGTTGTTTGACACGCAACCAAAATGCCAGTTACACGGCGCCTCCGCCGCAATAGGCCTCCGCCAGACTGCGGGTGTCTCGGCTGTGATTCGAACCCGCCACCTGCAGATTAGTAAGGCTGGCACATTGCCTCAAAGCCACCGGGGGCTTCCACAGCTTGAAAGCACCCGCTAAAGGCTGTGCTCTATAATTCCTCTCGAAGAAGTGTTTTACTAATCCTGCTGGCATCCTAAAGAGCGGGCCTCAACTTGGTATGTGCGCAACATAAGATGTTCTACGAGAGACCAGTGGTACGCTGGAGCACATCGAACGGTGGCCACATCTTGGTAGGACTTTGACGCGCAAAAACTCTGGCACCTGGCTCACCGCAAAGCATGCAAGATCCAGATGAGGCCTCAATGCGGTACACGTTACCTCTTTTCATCGTTGCTTTATATTCTTGTGAACACTAACTCGGTACCAACCGCAGTGTCAGAGTCACTAAATGCTCAGCTTGTTTACAGCTTGTTGGTCTCTGCAATGTTTTCATGAACAAGGAAACCATTTTGAAAACAGCTATTTTGTTCCGGGAGTCCCTAGATCACTAGAGCCATACTTTGACGCCCACGACAAGCTGGACTCCTCTTGCCGGCTGCAGTTTGGCCAGCCGCGTCTTAAGACCATTCATGCTTGCGAGTCGCAGCAGTCATGCAACAGCTTTCTGGAGCTTGGAGAGCAATTTTTCGGAGCAGTCACCGAGTTGCTGTGCCAATCGGCGGCGCCTCGGAAGCAACATGTAGCACGTCGCTTGTGTTTAAAGGGTATTCACACGAGGGAGAAACCCCTGGCTTTGCTCCCCGGGATGTGCATCACGTGATAACGACGTCACATTTTTGCGCGGAGCCGCACTGACAGAGACGTCCCAGGGGGAAGGGGGAGCTTTAGCTCGGGCTGCACAAACTCCCCATCTTGGCGTGGGATCTCTTTGCAATTGGCGGTATTTCGTGCGTGTGTCTGGTAACTTTACAGATTTTGCTCAGTGCATTACCATCAGCGGCATAGGGATCAGCTAACTGGTTGTGGCTAGCGCTGTTGCACACGCCATCCGAGGATATGTATCAATGCAGTCCTCAAGCCAATCCTCATACAACTGGTTTTGAATTCCACTTTCTTTGTGTTGCATCCACCCATTCGAGGAGATCTTTCTTTTTAGCGGGAAGCAGTTCGTCATTTTCTGCATCTAACAGCGCTGCTACCATAATCGCGTTTCGCCGTTTCATGTACGCCTCCATTTTTCTACTTTCATCAGCTTGCACCAATCCCAGTTGTCAAGAATGCGAGCGCTAAATGCGTCTGATAACGCTGACATCCCTCCCGGCTCCCCGCCGTTCGGGCAAATGCTGGAGTCGGGAGGGAGTCCCGCTGGTTCCGCCGATCACTGGCGTCATGCACATCCATCCCCGAAAAGCATACCCTGTGTGAATACCCCTTTAGTTTCTGCATTTCTGTAGGAGATGAAACCAACATGCCCAGCCAACACCTTAACCCGCAGTAGCGGCCATGGAGGTCACCACAGCAGCTCAGATCAACGCTATTAAAGAGTACACATTCCTTTATAACAAGCAGCACCCCAATATTAATGAGTGCCTGGAAAAGGATTTCACCTAGCAGCAGATCAGTGCCATTTTTGGCTTGACAGGTAAATAATGTACCACGCAAGCTCGAGTGAGTGCACACAGATGCATCAATCACGCTTTCATCATACAATTTCGGAGGTCCCAGGCCAATATTCAAGCTATTTTGTTACGCCAAAATCAAAGCATGTGTGGCTGCGTGCCAACAAGAATGGGAAAGTAGCAAGACACGAACTGACGCTGTGGAGGGAAGGGCAGAATTGAAGGTGGCTCCGAAGAGCTTTCCAGAAGCGATTCGGCGCTCACTCCTCACTGACTGCGCACGGTGCAGACATTGGTAGTAACTAGTTGTACGTCTCTAGCAGGTTGCGCGACTGTTTTGAGGCACGAGTCTGAATGTGCCTTTAGCCCTTGATTGCAATGTCCACTAATGCAGTTTCCTAACTCTGACGCTTCTGGTACACAAATTCAACCAAGTGTGCGATATACAGGGGTTCATATGATATCAGCCCGCCATATTTGTGTTTCATTTTTGCAAGCTTGCAGCCTGAAAACATGCCAAGCAAGTTTGCTGGCTAGAAAGAGTACTAAATATGGTTTGGCAAGAAAGGTGCGTACGACGAACGAGTTTTCAGCAAGGCATACCTTTGGTTTCGTTTCCAACGGTGCCTGTGGCAACGGAGCTCGATGACGAATTTGAAGAGAAACGCTGTAGGCTTTGCGCCCTCAGTGACAGGCGGTACTGCCTGTACACGACACCATGTGATAGCCTGTGCATCTGAACAACACGCAGAGGGGGAAAAAAGTTAACATCGCATAGGTAGGCCAAAAACAGCACGAGATGCCAACGACCTCCAGAAAGCACGTACCTTTGAAACCTGGTTTTGAGCACGTCGTCAATGCGCTAAGAGGAAAGAAAAGATCAGAAATTCCGTTTGAAGTAAACAGTGCTGTCTCGACGCACGTCAGTAGACTCCAATTCACAATATGTCCCTACTCTTAAAAGATAGCGAAGCGTGATCGCACAACAATGTCGAAGAATGTTGTAAGGATGCAAGGTTTGATGGGTGAGGGAACGGTTATGATGGTACGCAAAAGATAAGCTCGGGGAAAAACCTACATCGAGAATTCGCGATCAATAAACTGTCAGTCCTTCGAGTGATCAATTCGTCCGAACGTCGAGATCAGAGAGATACGTCTTCGGGAAAAGTCAAAAATAGGCAGCGTTGCGACAACTGCGGTGTTTGAACTAGTCTCATCCTCACCTTAGCTAAGGTCGTACGTCAACAAAATGGGGTCGTGGGACGCCTGTCAATTGTCTAGTAATGCCTGAGAAACTGCACGTTCGTGAAAGGAGAATTACATCAGCGAGAAATTGTGTGCAGTTGTGTTTCGTACCGATAAAAACACCTTGTAGTTGACTCACGTACGCACAACCTCGTTGCTTACTGTGAACGTCAGATGGCGTGACGGCGCAAAGTGGATTGCGATGGCTCTGGATTGCTTCACTAAAACCAAACTGGATTAGAAAAAAATGCTACACTACTTGAACAGAATTTTGTTACAAATGAAAGATCGCTCAATTATTTAGTTCAGCCTTAATATTTCGATCCTTCCAAGGAGGGATAATATGCCCTTAATTCTACGGCGGAGTTCTACGTTGGTGGCGCATGCAGTTGAAATGGAGTTATAAATTTACAACGAATAAGTACAGAGTTGGACATTTTTCTGCAGGAAAAAACACTTTTGGGCTCAAAGCTGAATCAAAACTTAAACTTTAAATCGATAAATATTAAAAAATTGGCAACTGCGATTAAAAAAGAATCAACTAGGCAAACAACCGAAACCGAAATCAGGAAGTTCAGCCCTAGTTTCGGTTTCGGTTCATCACCCACTTGGTTTGGTGGTCTGGTCAGTGGGCGTTTAACTATAATAATAATAATAATAATAATAATAATAATAATAATAATAATAATAATAATAATAATAATAATAATAATAATAATCAGCAGAACCCATCCTTTGGGAATGATTATCTACGTTAATGCGAATAGCATCAAACGGTGCGGCGTTATGCGCGTTCGTCAGGTGGCCGGCACACTCTAGATACGCCAGCCCACTCTTGAGGCGATTCTAAATTTGTTGACACTTTCACAGCCCTGCGCACGATCTCCGCAGCCCAGCACGTGCGTTTGTGTCACTTAGGAAGGCGAGCAAAGCACGCGCCATACGCACAAACACTCAAAATGGTACCGACCAGACTTTCTGGCGTCTCAGCTAGTCTCAACCAACGGTACTCTAAACGGTTGTTTATATCTTTACCATAGGACGCGCTTTACAGCGCTGTCACAGCTACCGGTGCGCGCGCGTTTCATGCACGAGGGCTCATTCCGCTCTCGTGAGGCTGAGCACGGCCGCTAGCATCACCCTCTCCCGCGCTCGGGAGAGGGTGATGCTAGCGGCCGTGCTCAGCCTCACGAGAGCGGAATGAGCCCTCGTGCATGGAACGCGCGCGCACCGGTAGCTGTGACAGCGCTGTAAAGCGCGTCCTATGGTAAAGATATAAACAACCGTTTAGAGTACCGTTGGTTGAGACTAGCTGAGACGCCAGAAAGTCTGGTCGGCTACCATTTTGAGTGTTTGTGCGTATGGCGCGTGCTTTGCTCGCCTTCCCTAAGTGACACAAACGCACGTGCTGGGCTGCGGAGATCGTGCGCAGGGCTGTGAAAGTGTCAACAAATTTAGAATCGCCTCAAGAGTGGGCTGAGCGTATCTAGAGTGTGCCGGCCACCTGACGAAAGCGCATAACTCCGCACCGTTTGATGCTATTCGCATTAACGTAGATAATCATTCCCAAAGGATGGGTTCTGCTGATTTTTTCATTTATTTATCGACCCGCGGCGTAAGAGGTTAGATAGCCAGATAGATAGATGGATAGATACATAGACGAAAAGTGCGTGAAGTATCCAAAGAATGCTATTCGCATTAAAATGCTATTCGCATTAATAATAATGATAATAATAATAATAATAATAATAATAATAATAATAATAATAATAATAATAATAATAATAAACGTTATTTCCCATTTGAAATACATGAATGGCGAAAACAAGAAGAAAAAGCTGTAAAACAGATTGACGAAGCCCCTCGCTCCTTACCGTTTCATATGCAGAAAAAATAGAACATAGCAACAGCATAAAAGATATCAAAATACAGAATACAACTTAACATGTGAAACAGAAAACATTACCTTAATTCAATTCCAGAAAATCTTGTATTCTAATAGACATTATATTGATATTACAATTTATAAGTGTATTTAGTGAATTGGGGACTGTGTATTGTAGTGACCGGATGGAATAATTATTTTGGCAAAACGGCAGAGTCCCATGCTCCGCCGAACGAGTTGGATAGGTAACTACATGACGTTTTCAGTTCAGAAGGTTTGCTAGGCTATTCTCATTTCTTTTCTAACATAAAAGAGACCATAAGTTTATATTGGTATATGTTGAAAACACGCAATAAATTGACGCGTTGTGCCCCAAATAACAGTAATTTACGTGCGAAATGAATAAGGTTTGATATACAAGTAGTTTTACCTTTAGTGAGTAAAATATAACTTACGAAAGACGAGTTTAAAGATACGGAAACGAAATGAAAGGAGCGCGAGCTCTCTACCCTCGCTTCGAAGCGGTCAGCGAGAAGCGCAATGCCTGACGTCACGTGCTCGTGACGTCAACAGATTCATGCACGGTCAGAACTACTATAGCTGCGAGCCTTGCTGTGCTTGGTGGCGTCAGCACGTGACAATCTCGCCTAGTTAATATCCGAGGGCTGTACGCATAGCTTGCCCGTAACGTCATTTGCGACCATGCCGGTATTTTATATGACGGCGAGCGTTCCAGTTCACCGTGTTAGTTTAAAGGGGACCCTGCAATGCCTTTTTTACTCATTTTTAAGTGGCACCAAACCTGAGCACACTGAACGTAGTAACTTAATGAAACTTTTCTTTTCTCGAATTTCGCTTTATTTTAAAAGTTATAGGCAAATTAAAATTACAAAAACAAGCAAAAAATAACCTCCTTCATGACGTCCTTGGTTGCTTGAGTGGCCGTGAACTAGACGAGGGGTAGTGAGCTGAGCGAGCGCTCACGGCTGCCGTACTCCGTGTCGACGGCGCGAGAGGGCGCCACTAAAGCGTGTTCTGGATAGGCTGTATAGTAGCGGGCAGCTAGAGCGGCTCTCATTGCATTTGCTGCGCGATTAAAGACTATTTCGGCATGACACTTCATTGGCCACAAACGACAGCAAACACGGGGTAAAGATCAGTTCAGAATGGGAGCCACTTCGCGCTGCCATACCGCGAAACGGCCAAATCGCCAGACAAAGCTGCTCACCGAAGGCCTTGGGAACGCTCAGAGCCGGTCGGGTCCTTCGGTCCCTACGGCCGCAGCGCCGCCGCGTACATCCGGGACCTTTCCGTGTCGGCGCCTGATCCCACTACTCCTTTCTAGTATGCGCCGCCTTTTCCACCGCTTGGTGGCGGGTATGTCGACGGATCATTTCTTGTTTCCGTACTTTATAAACTGCATTTGTTTCTTTTCTGATCTAAAATACTGAACAAAAACTACTTTTATACATAATTGAAACGGTTCGCGCCACTTATATTTTGTATTTCGACTAAAAAGAAGCTTTTAGCGGCTCTGACCAGTAGTAAGCCCAGGACCTAAGACGTCACATTACGCGCGCTTTCGGTACCGCGGGTCGCCCTCGTCGGTGGAGGAGGTTTCCGCGTCGTCCGGTTAAAATATGACGCACTGATATTTAGTTACTCTCTCCGTGCCCGCTGGCTTGCCCGAACCCCAAGAGACGTGGAAACCGCAAAAAAGGTAGACGCTTAATTATGATTGCAGGGCCCCTTTAAAGGGATGCTGAACCGAAAAACAGAATCTAAATTCTTTGTCGTTTTGATATAAACAGCACACGAATGGCTCTTAAATGACGGTACTTGAAACAATAAAGTAGTCTAAAATGTATGATTTATAAAAATAAATATTATAAGGTGCACCTGGTGAGTTCTTTGAAAGCTCGTTTCGTGACGACAACAAACCTGTAGTACGCAGAACGCGGCTATGGTGAGCCACCAAAGTTGGCTCCGACCCACCTCGTTGACTCCGGCGTGCGCTCACGCCGCGTGGTGGCGCGACGAAACGGAAATGCGACGTGCGAACCCCGTCAGACGTCGAAACGGAAATGCGACGTGCGAACGCTGCTGTCAGACGTCGTCATGGCCAAAGTATCAGGACGGGAAAGAAATCGCCGAACTCCGAAAAACCCACAGACCAAAGTCGCCGCCGTCGCTACGACGCAGGTGCAGAAGTGGACTGGGGGTGGCCGGGTGGCTGGCAGGTAGTGCGGAGCAAACTTGGCTGGATTAGTTGGCAAACTTCCAACGCGACGGGCATCCGTCTACTATTATTCAAAGCGCAACTTTCTTCCACGCTGTGGCGCGTCGGCAGCTCGACTTGTTTACGTCAGTTCCGTTGCGGTTTGTTGTCGTCAGTTCCGTTGCGAGTAATCCCAGAGGGCCTCGCGCGCGTCGGAGGCTTCTGGCGCTTCTGGCTCAATCGGCGGTCGTCATTCCAAGAAATATAATAATCCGATCTCCATCCCTTTACATGAATAGCATTTTTAGGTATAGTGCGGTCCCGGGAAGCTTGTCCGGGGCTTATTTCGGCAACTTCAGATATCGGTTCAGCATCCCTTTAACACCACAGAAGTCGTAGCTCGAGGGAACCAGTAAGTAGAAATAACAGTCAGTAACCAGCACAGTGGGAGAAACACATTTATGTGATGACTCTCTGTCCGACGCGGCGGCCACATTATGTTCGGCGCACCGAGCGCTTCACTCGCACGGGGATAGATGGCGCCCAAGTATGGGGTCCCTTCCAAACCGACGGCTCCGGTTGTTTTTCCCAGCGGTGGTCCCGCATTCCCTCTCTCACTGCTTCTTGTTGTACCCACGGTGGAAGAAACAAATTTAGGTGATGATTCTCTGTCCGACGCGGCGGCCACATTAAGTTCGGCGCACCGAGCACGCTTCACTTGGACGGGGATAGATGGCGCCCAAGTATGGGGTCCCTCCCAAACCGACCGCTTCGGTTGTTTTTCCCAGCAGTGGTACCGTATTCCATCGCTCACCGCTTCTTGTTGTACCTCACCGCCGCCACCAAGTCGCCAGAGTACGTAAATATGTGTTCTCTTCCTTCTTCTTCTTCTTCGGGTTAAGGCCCACCTTCGTGCACGATGGTGGCACCTGTGATCGAAACAGCACGGATTAGTTCCGCGCCGCCCTCCGCGGCGGCGCGGAACTAACCGCTCTTGGTTCAAGGCTAGCTCCGAACACGATCTGGTCGCTAGCTCTCCGCGGAAAGCGAGGCCAGAGTCACACCTAAATGTGTTTCTTCCACCGTGGTACCCAGCAATGGCAACACCTGCAAGCTATGTATATAAGGTATTCACTGGGTACCATATTTGAGCGCAGTCCCTGCTAAGCTCTCGTCGCCTTGTAAGCGCTTTCTAAGAACTTCTCGGCCCCGGTCCCCCGTTTTCGGGACCCGTTGGCTGAAAGACCACCGCCACTCTACCCTGCCTGGGAGCGGGATTTTCCCGCTTCGGGAGGGACAGTGAACCCCCACGGACTTTCGCAAGCCGACCCTCCTGACAAGATCCGGAACCCCCCAAGAAGGAAGAGCATGGCGAATGCAGCCCACACCTACCTGCCCGAAAGCAACCCCGAGGAGACAGCTGCTAAGAAAGTATAGGACTCATTTACACTACACTAGACGAAGAACTGCAAGCTCATTCTGCGTCTAAGCGAGAACTCCCAGACTTTACGGAATACACGAAGGATAAGGCAGCTTTCTTGAATTTCAACAGAACCAGGCCCCTTTGCCGAGTACGTGCAGAACCGGGCAGTTACTGTCGAGGATGGGCAGAACAAGGCGGTCATTACTGGGTGCATGCAGCACAGGGCAGCTTTCCAAGAATACAAGCGCGAAAACTCGACGGGAAACTCGTCAGCTAGTGGTAGCGAAGTTCTCTCAGGCAGCTACAGCGCCGAAGCGAGTCAGCAACGCATAGCGCCCATGGACGAGGACAGGGAACAAGAAACAGGTGCGGCAAGACCGTAGTATCGAATGTGCAGACGCGGCAAACGTCAGAGATTCTACGAGATCAGCGACTCTACGTCATCAACACCAAAATATGCGGTCGTCTCAAAACCCGTCTGTGGAGAAGACGTCTTTAACATTGCCACCAAAAACATAAGGGACGCCATCACTCGAACAGGCGTCGACGACAAAGAATATTCCGTTCATGTTAACGAGAAATCGAATACGATTGCCGCCACAACCAGGAATCAGCAGGTGGTTGATAAGCTCCTCACGATTGAAACTAATGAGCAGAAAGGCAAGGCGCTTAGCGCTCGAAATTAAGCCATACGTCACCACGTCGAGTGCCCAAACGAAGGGGGTCATATACGTCAGGGAACGCGACAACGACGAAACACCGGAGTCACTGATGAAGGAGCTGGAGTGCATAACCCGCCAAATTTCGGCAGCCAGGATTATCGGCCAATCTGGAAGAACCTTGCTGATTACTTTCGAGAGTCAGGCCCTTCCGGGATATTTACGCTATGCCTTTCAGTCCTTCAGGCTGTCCTTGTACAATCCCAGACCTCTCGTCTGCCACAAGTGCCGCAAGCTCGGACATAAGGCCGACGTCCGCCCTCAGGACGCCGTCAGGTGCGGCGGCTAAGGCCACGAGCAGGACCCCGCCGTGGGAAACAAGCTCCAACCGTCCAAGTGCATTAATCAGTTGTGGTGATCACGTAGCAACAAGAAATGGCTGCCCTCTACGTGAGATTCGTGTCAGAAAGCAACAGCAATCCGGTTCGCGACCGCAGCTGCGGCGCGGCGATGAGAGGAATCACCAGGACCAACAAGCAGTGGCGTAGCCAGGATTTTAATTCGGGGGGGGGGGGGGGGGGTGATGGTCAACGGTATACCCCCAACCCGCCCACCCACCACCACCACCGACCAATGACATAGGGTGAGCTCGGCGGTACGGACGCTCAGGCAAAGATTGGGTAGGCGCTGTTAAAAAACCCTAAAGAGAAGGCAAAAATCTTTTTGAGCAGTCTGGTTTCAAACAAGGGGTTCAAAAATAAATTCTACGAAAATAAACATTTTTGGAGCAATATTGACGTCGAGAGATTTATTTGAAATACCGCGCCAAATTCCATGACGTCATGGAATGGTCATTCGCTCTTTCGACCACAACGAGATGGTCATTCGCTCTTTCCACCTCAATGTGAAGGAAAGCCTTCACGTTGAGGTGGCCCGCTACGGGCCCTTTAAGGGGCCCTTTAAAAAAAAAACCTAAGAAGAAAAAAAACAGTTTTTTTTTTTTTAGTCAGACTGACACGCGTGTCAAAAAATTAATTTTACGCTAGTCGGTTTTGTCACATTCTTTCCACTTGTTTTCTCTCTCGGCATTTCGGGCGCGTGGAGGAGAGGTGGATCGGCTTCGCCTTTACGTTGAGGTGGAAAGAGCGAATGCCCGAATGACCATCTCGTTGACTGAATGACCACTCCGTGACGTCATGGACTTCGCGCGCTGAATTTTAAACAAATCTTTCGCCGTCAATATTTCTCTGAAAGTTGTTTTCGTGTAAAATTTATTTTTTGACACGCATGGCCCACTTAGTTTGTTAAAAAAAAAACTTTTTTTCTTCAAGGGCTTTTAAGGTAAAACGAAAAAAAAGCTGCACCGCCATTTTTTTTTTTTTTTTTACGGAGCAAGCTTCATTTACAAGAATACGGCGGCGGTGGCTCACTGTTCTACAGTTCTGCAGCACAGCGCTCCGTCAGTGCCCGTCGCCGGAAGGGATGGGGAACGTCCTCTGGTGCAGACCCTTGTGGCACTTGAGGTTGGTGCTCCTAGACCATCCGGGACGCGAATGTGATGATTCGCCCGGCCTCCAGCACGCACCAGGTGGCAGCCTCGGCAGTGCGTGGCGGTCGTTGACGGCGGCTATGTCGCCTGGCGCGGCGAGAGTGGCCCCGTGGGCTGAATTGGGGGCGTAGGGGGATCGGGAGCGGCTCCGAGATCGCCTAAATGAATGGCTGTTGCTGCGTCGAGGTGGCATGCCTGGATAGAAAATAACTATGAGCAACGATCCTTCGTGTGGCGAAAATTGACAGGGAACTGAGTTCATTAGGGCATCCCTAAAGGGTGACATCTCTAGAAACAAACGGCTTCAGACCACAAATGTTAACGGCCCAGTTAACGACCGTCTTCGACGTGTCGTAACCTATACACCAAACGTGATACCCGTGAAACAACTCCCAAGAGACCTTCCCAACGGGGCGCTAGTAATGCCGCAAAGCCCTCGCTGCATTACTAAGCGGGTGTACGCACCGGAAAACGCGGTCTCCTACTTAAAATTCTAGGGGTCTCCTGCCTTGGTCATATTGGTTCCTATGATCGAGCTCCGGCTGCCTCAATATTTTGTCGAGCTACTCGCACAGCGTCGGTGGTTTTATTACGAAGTTGTTCAGCGAATTTCGCGTACTAGGCGTTTGGTCCCCTATTGTCGTCAGAAAAGCTGTTCTCGAGGGGAAATCGCAGCTCGCGTCCGAAGTTTATTTGGGAAGGTGTGAACCCTGTGGTATGGTTCTTCGTAGTGCGAGTGTCGAAAGCAATTTCTGGGATGTGATTGTCCCAGTCTTTGTGTCTCTCGGTGTATACCACTAGCATTGCTTTGACGTTCCGGTAGACCCTCTCAGCTATGTTGGCTTGAGGGTGGTAAGGAGTGGTGCACTTGTGCTGGATGCCCAGTGTTGTGCAACAGCCCCCAAAACCTTGCTTGTGAAGTAGAATACGTTGACGGAAATTTATTGGGAACAGAACCCGAAGCGGGTGAAGGTGTCCCTCAATTTTTCCCAAATCGTCCTGGAACTCAGTTGGCGTGAAAGGGTGAAGCTTCACCTACTTTGAGAAGTGGTTGGTGACTACCAGGAGATGCCTGTTTCCTTTGGGGCTGCGTGGAAAGGAACACCATTATGTCATATGAAACAATCTTTCAGGGAAAACGACTTTCCACTGACTGCATCAAACCAGGGATTTACTTACCCTCGGTTTGGCTTGTTGACAATGTACACAACTGCGTGTGTAGCGGAGAACATCCTGGCGCATCCTCGGCCAAGTGGCAACGCGACACAGTTTCTGGTAGGTTTTGTGACCCTCACTGTTGCCCGCTAGAAAACTGTCATGAAAATACCGGAGGAAAGTCTGTCTTAATGAACGTGGTACAACCACTCGAAAAGGGGACGTAGTGGGGTCGGCTTCGTCTGCCTGCGGTATGTAGCGAAGGAGAAGTCCATCCTCGCTGTGCACATGTGCGTCTACCGACCCATCCGTCCCGTTTCCATCGGTTTGATTGGGCTGATTCACGCACCGTGATACTTTTTGGCACATGTCGTCTCTTTGCTGGGCTTCCCGTAGCTCGCCCCGGCTCACTGAAAGACCCCAGAAGAGTTCAGTGCCGGCGACAGCGACTAGTTCCGCTGTGTCATCAGCCTCTGGGGGGGGGGGAGGGGGGAGTAAGGATGCTCGTGACAGAGCATCTGCTGCTACATTGAACTTTCCTGGTTTGTATTCAATTGAAAAATCATAATTCTATAAAGCCAGAGCCCAGCGAGCGAGGCGTCCGGCGGGGTGTTTAAGGTTTTTCAGCCATGTTAATGCTTGATGGTCAGTCTGGATGGTAAAGGTTGCCCCATCCAGGTACATGTCAAACATTCTCAAAGCGAATATTATAGCTAGACATTCCTTTTCGCTTACCGTAGAGTTACATTCGGCCGCGGTAAGAGTATGACTCGCGATTGCAACGGGCCGCAACGCTGCGTTGTGTTCCAGGAGTAGTACTGCTCCTATACCGTAATCACTATCATCTGTTTGGGGGACGAATGGAGCATTGAGATTAGGAAGTTTCAGAGGTGCAGTATCAGCAATAGCCCTTGCTAACGCTTTAAACGTTTCCTCCTGAGTGGAAGTCCAGGTCCATGGAACCTCCCGACGTAATAGCTGGTGAAGGGGCCGGGCCAAATCAGCGCAGTTGGCAATAAACTCGCGGTAGAATCCCACCATTCCATGGTATCGTTGTAAACTTTTTTATGTCTCGTGGCTGGGGAAATTCTATAATTGCTCTGAGATTTTGTTGCGGCTGGAGTCACCCTTGGACAACCACGAAGCCAAGAGGCTCCACTTTGGGCGCCAATGTGAAGACTCAAGAACTGACAACCGTTTCGCTGGTTTCCACACCCGTTCTAACCTGCGTTCGTCCTGAGCGCGCGCCAGCTTCACCCGCCTCGAGGGCGTGTGAAGCTGGCGCCATAGAACATAGGACTGGGCCCGGAATACTGGGAAGTTAAACATCACTCACTCATCGGAAAAATATTGTAACTAAAGCAATTTTCTTCTTATAATATTAATAAAGTTCCCTGCTATTCGCTACGACCCTACTAACCAAGGAAAACTCCGTTATTCCTCGGCGAACAGACAGAATGCACGGCGTTTTCCCATAGGAGTGCACAAGATCACCGCAAAAGTGGACTGGTTGTTCAAATTCTAGACACTAGCGCCAGTTGAACTTTTAGCGTGCATTATAACAACTCTATTGGTAACGGTGTTTGTATGGGGGAACTTGGCTAAACTTGGCTATGGTGGGCTACTATAAATTGGCTGGCACTTGACGAGTCGAACCGAGCTGGTTAATGACAGGCCATCACCTTTCCTCTACAAGAGAATAAGGAAGAAGACGGTGGGGCGTTTTGATTGAGTTTCCACAACGAAGGAATATATGAGCAGTTTAATCTAGTCTATGTAGTAAGCACTCGGCAATTATTAGCTGCATCGGAGCACCCCCACCGGGTCCGAATCGGTCCGCTAGTTTCAGACGAAGGTGCGTCAGTAGCGGGCTGGTATGAGGTTATGAAAAAAAGTCTATACATGGCGATGTGCGCGACCAAACGCGTCGCTGTGGTCGGCATTCGGGATTGGCCAACCCATCAAATGACTGTTTATTTGGATTTATTTCGCTCTCATCGACGAAAGCAAGAACAATGTCCGATATTTAACGGTGATGGTGTTGGTTTAAGAATGCGATGACTCCAAGCCTCCATCGTGTTTTTTACGCAAACCGTCCAACTTGTAGTTGGCAAGTGATGATAAGTCGTCAGGATTCCAACTCGTGATGTCACGGCGAGAAACATTCTGGTTGTGATGTCACGAATGGAACCCACTGAAGGCACACCGAAACATCTGGGCGCTAAAAGTGGCGGTCAGGTTAAGCCGTTTGTGGCCAACCTTAATGTTCGTTCTTCGGTGCTCTTGTTGGCTCCAATCCCATTGGCTGCACAGTAATAAGGCTCGGCACTGGGCTCCTTAATCTGACAGCAACTCTAAAGTTCGAAACATCCTACTCAATATCGCTGCACGGCCCAAGGCAAATTACACGGAAGAACGTCATGACTTAACATACATACAGCCTTGAGTCTGAAGGCGTACATTTAAGCTTAATTAGCCTCGTTGGGCGCAACTAATGAATAGCGAGGCCTAGGGTGCCTTCATGTGCGCTTTGCTTCGGGTGGAGTCATCCCGCCATTTTGTCCCACACTTTTATTTTCCTTTTTTTGTTCAGAAGCGCGTGAAAGAGCGTGTTTCTGCACGCGTCTGTGTCGCTGACTGTGCTATGGCGACATTTTGTTTTCGTCGATTTCTTTGTATTTTCCCCGTGAGCGCGTGCTGTCGGCATCGGGTACTACAAAGGGTGGCATCACCCTAAACAGAAGGACATTGAGGCACCCTAGCGAGGCCTTTTGATCACTTTCGCTCAAGCCTGAAATTATCGATTTTTTCTATCTCACGTGCTTTGTGAAGAATAATGTAAACATAATAAAAAGAATACGATAGGAGCCCTTTTTTTGCGCTTGGATCAATACTTGCGAAGCAGAAATTCTAAATATAGGAGTAGTACATCACAATGGCACATCCTCCCCCAGGTGCTGGGAAAGTTGCTTCTGGTGACCGCCACGATTCCGTACATCATCCTGACCATCATGCTCGTCAGGGGCATCACCCTGCCAGGATCTGGCATCGGGATCACGTACCTGGTCGTGCCCACCTGGTCCAAGGTCCTCGATCTGAACGTCTGGAGAGCGGCCATCGAACAGGCCTTCGTCTCGCTCAGCATTGGCACCGGCGGCCTCATGCTCTACGGGAGCTACCTGAACTTTCGCTCAGACGCGCGCTGGACCGTCCGCTTCATTTGCTTCGTGGACTTCCTAACGAGTGCACTAGCTGCCTTTGTGGTCTTTGCCGTCCTGGGCAACATGTCCTTCAGGCTGAACATGCCCATTGAAGAAGTCGTGAACCAGGGACCCGCACTGGCGTTTGTGACGTATACCGAGGCGCTCTCCCTCATCCCATTTCCTTACGTCTGGTCCGTTTTCTTTTTCGCCGTGCTTTTCATCAAGGGCATCGACTCGCAGATGGCCAACTGCGAGATCCTCACCACCTCCATCCAAGGGCTGTTTCCGGGTTGCTCGGGGCAACGCTCTTTGTCGGCGCTCATGTACTGCTCCACCTGCTTCCTGATCGGGCTTTGCCTCACCACGCAGGTGGGCTTCTACATCCTAACAGTCCTGGACAATTACCTGGGAGCGATCATGTTGCTGGTCACGTGCTTCTTTGAGACGCTCATTGTCGGCTGGGTCTACGGTATGAACCGGTTCTGCTTCGACGTTACCTTTATGACGGGCATCTGCCCGAGCTACTTCTTCGTAATTTCGATCAAATACGCGACTCCGGTCGTTCTCGGCACGTTGCTGGTGCAAGCCATGGTGACCTTCCCGAGAAGCAGCGCGGGTTTGTATACCATGCCTGTCTGGGCCGACGTGTTTGGCTGGGCCCTGGTTGCGGTGGGACTGATGCCCATCATTCTCGTGGCTGTCGCGAAGCTGTTCGAGTGCAACTACAACTGTCGAAAGGCCATCTCGCCCGAGCGAGACTGGGGTCCTTACGACGAGAAGTACCACGTTCGCTACAAGAAAAGGCTCCGGGAGCTCGGCTACACGCTCCTGCACCACAGCCTCTCGCCGATAAGCAATTCAGTGTCCGGACAGTCTCCTCGAAATCCGCGCAGCCAGAGCGCGATGCAGTCTCCGGAGCCGTTCCTCCACTTGTAGTTTGGAGTCCGTATTAAAGGTCTGTTCTGCCAGCCAAGGATGTCATAATAGAACACCACTGTAGTCATCTTAGGACTTCAGTAACTCCTCACGCAACGCGGTTTCGTTCGTTGCCTCCATATTTTGTGCCGGTAGACTGGCTTTCGCCGTGCTTGGGTTGAGAGCGCAGAAGTACAGGAAAGTGTAGTTATTGGTGGGTTGTCGAGGACGCTCCCACAAGGCCTCGTCCCACTTAGCGGCCAACGAACACGAACGAAGACACAAAGTAAGTTTTGTAACAACCTAAGTTTCCTACAGTACTGAATCTTCAAAAGCGTTTTCGTGTTTTGTTTCCAACTATTTGTTCTTGACGTTTACGCCAGCAGTGTC
>JAZHYW010028357.1:0-16660 GCA_037355805.1 Ixodes ricinus | reverse complement strand
AGGAGAACGAGCTATGGGGGGCGCTTTATCGAGCTTGTTGTCCCCACAGCCCGGTGTCTACCAACACAGCATAACAAAGAAAAACGAACCTCGCCATCGCACGGTCTGGGCACGAGCGCTTCGACCTTACCAGCGCTTTGGTCGCATGAGGAGCGGTCTTCAAATCGTCATTTTCGATGTCGCTGATCAAAAACAAACAAGAAAAATTCGGTTTGTTGTCCCCACCATAGAGTTATTACAATAAACGCTAGAGGCTCAGCTGGCGCTAGTGTGCTGTTGCATTTTGAAGCAGACAGCAAGCAGTCTAAAGTTGACTTCCGGTAATGTATTCCTATGGGAAAAAGCGAGTGCATTTTCTCTCTGCGCTCGATTATAAGAGCAAATATCACGAATAACTTGTACGTACTAGGCACATTGGAACATTTCTCAGTCACGCAGACGAAATAAATGGTCAGTTACGGCGTTTTTCTTTCAAATTCATCGCATTAAAAACGGTGCTAAAACGGCTTCGTACGTGTATTTTTGTGCACTGTCGGACACTGTTAGCGCGAACACGGCGTCGACGCTTTCCAACATGGGGGATATACGTGCCAAACGAACGAAGGACATGTGGAAAACCGAGAGAGACGGCAAGAACTACGCAGTAACACTGGATAAGTAACTCCTTGTGCTTGCAGACGATCAAAATAAATTGAAAGTCACGTAATATAGTCAGATTTGCAATAAATAAGTACTGCGAAGATGCTTGTTCTGGGTTCAAATGGTTCAAATCATCACCCGCACGCTCCAAATCTTTGCAAATAAGGGGAGCCAGAGAGCAGGTGCCCGATAAAAACTGCCCGACATGGGAAATAATAAAAAGACATACCTTTCGTAGCTCGCGTGCTTTATTTTTTGCGTTCGAATGTTTCTTTAACCGATCGTAAAGATGCGACGACGGAGTCATTTTCATCCAATGACAGGACGGGCATATTAGCAATATATAAGCACCACCGAAATGCTAGCGAACCTGAACACACACTACATTCCTTTCGATCGTTAGTTTGCTTAGAACCGTCGCTCGTTTTCACATACCTTCCTTGAAACAGGGGTTTGGGCCTGAAATAGAGCGAAGTTTAACATCGCTCAGTGGTAAAGAAAAATGCTGTAACTAAAGCAATTACACTTTCACAATACCAATAAAGGTACATACTATCCGTTACAACCGAAATGACAAAAGTTATTCATGTTATTTTCCGGCGAAGAGACAAAATTCACGCGCGTTTTCCCATAGGAATACACAGGGAGGCTGGAAATGTAGACTGCATGCTGTCTGCTTCAATTTGCAACCGGAAGTCCCGTAGACACTAGCGCCAGCTGAGCCTCTAGCGTTTATTGTAATATACTCCATGGACGAAACCCTCACTAGTTGAAGCGCACCACTAGGAGGCATGGCTGTTCGATCTCCTCCCCAATAGTAGGGGCAGTTACAACATCTGACTCAAGTTTATTCTAATCGTCTATACATCTTGGGATAAAGGAAAATTAAAAGGTGTCGGTACAATACGGATATTACTGAATATATTTGTTATGCTTTGTACGAGTAAGAAGTCTGCATGAGTCAGCTGGGACGCCCGAGTGGACGTATCTTGACATAGAGAGTATTAAAATTGTGCAATCCATTTACTAACTCAAATAAGTATTTTAAACGATGTGTATACATAGGTGTTTTTATGTCAGGCCACCCCGCCCTTGCTTTGAGCATTGTTACTGAGTCTGTGGAAGGATAACGGTTACAGATAAACCTCACTGCCTTATTTTGGACTCGTTCAAGCTTATTGATGTTGCTCTGAATGAGAGGTTCCCAGAGTATACTCGCGTAATCTATGATTGGTAAAACAAGTGTTTTAAAAGCGGTTAACCTAACCTCTGGTGTTGTGTCCTTCAGTGATCGTCTTAAAGTCCAGAGCCTAAACAAAGCCTTATTACGATATTTTGTCCGTTGCAGGTTCCATGAGAAGTTCATTATACGTACACACCTAGGTATTTGTACTCCCTTATGTTGACTAAAGCTGTACGTCGTCAATACAGTACTGGAACAGTAAAGGACTTCGCTTACGTGCAATAGTCATGCTTACAGCTTTTGTTCTGTTTATTTCCAATTTCCACGCTTGACACCAATCGAAAGGTTTATCCAGTTGTTCATTTAGTCTTATCTGATCGCGTTCGATGTTTATCGTTGTGTAAATAATCGTATTATCAGAAAAGTGTTTTATTTTTACTGCCGGGTCAAGTTCTACGCACATGTCATTAAAGGGCCTCTGACACGCCAAAAAAAATATATTTTTTGATGCTAGGCGTTGAAATGGCATATCAGGACATTAAAAAAAAATTGTTTCACTATAGAGTTGCGTAGTTTTTTTATAAAAAATAGAAATACGAGGCCCAATTCAAAGTTCCCGCCGTGCACTGTGACGTAACAGTGTACCGCAAGGTGTCGGGGCGGTCAGAAGGGAGGCATCGCCGGAAGTCACGTGAGTTGTGTCCCTCCTCGTGCTTACCGCAAGCGCGTGTAATATTTTTTAAAAATATTTTTGTTATTCTCCGCATTTTCACGAGCGATCCAAGCAGACAAGGTTTCTTTTATTTGCTTTTCATTGCTTAATGTTGCTGTAAAGGTAGAAGAAGCGGAGTCAGTGAATTGACGTGATCAACTACAATGCCTAAAAGGTGCTGTGTGAGGGACTGTCCCTGTATTTCAGCAACTGAAGAAGAGATCACACTGCATGTATTTCCGAGAGACATACATCGGCCGCATGTGCACCTAGTAAACAAGTTCCACTCATGTTCTAGACAAAATACGTACTTTGTGCCCGACGTTTACTTGTACTAATTGGTACACAAACCAGTTCGTATTCTTTAGACGGCATGGCATCTTTAGCCTGGATAGTATCCGATGATTCAACGACCTCGGTGTCTGAACCTTCAGCAATGCGATCGGGCGTGTCGTATGCTAGCAATCCTAATTCCTGCGAACGTTCTAAACTTTTTCTTCAAAACTTGGTAGCTTGTTTTGCGCCCAGTATAGCCCTGTATTATGGGACTGACGGCATGCACTTGCACACTGGCTTGTACTCGCAACGCTTTCATCATTGACCTCCATCACGTCGATCCACTGACTCTTCGTCCTCAAATTTTACAGCACGCAAACTAACCAACGGTGCAGCGATAAAGTTCTAGTGGAACTGAAACTTCGTCTTCTACAATCGCTCGTACAAAGAACAGAATGAAGAAAAAAATCTTAGGCACGGTTGCGGAGAGCACGGAGAGTGAAACTCACGTGACTTCCGGTGAACCCGCTTTTAGTGACGTAGGTCGATGCCTCCCTTCTGACCGCCCCCGACACCTTGCGGTACACTGTTACGTCACAGTACACGGCGGGAACTTTGAATTGGGCCTCGTATCCCTATTGTTTATAAAAAAAACTACGCAATTCTATAGTGAAACATTTTTTTCCTAATGTCCTGATATCCCATTTTAACGCCTAGCATGAAAAAAAAATTTTTTTGGCGTGTCAGAGGCTTTTTAATATAAAATATAAATAGCAGTGGTCCTATCACTGACCCTTGTGGAACTCCGGAAATTGTTGGCAACGGTTCAGTTTTCGCGCGTTTTTGATTTGCACAAATTCGGTTCTTCCAATTAAATACGTTTCCATCCAGCCTATCAGCTGCCGATCAGCTGCCGATCCTTAATGATACCTGCAATTTTGCATAACAGTTTTTGATGAGACACCCGATCAAATACTTTGGCGAAATCCAAAAATACTACATCTGTCCCCTCATATCAATGCGCTGGATTCAATCATGAAAGACCTCAATAAGCTGTGCAGTTCTAGAAAGTCCTTTTCTAATCCCGTGCTGATGTTTACTTAGCATTTAATTACTCTCCACAAAATTTGAAAATGTTTAGCAATTATATGTTTTAATAATTAACAAGAAGTGCTTAATAATGAAATCGGACAGTAATTTGTGAGTAGTGCAGTATTGCCTTGCTTGTGAATCGGGATTACATTACCACATTTCCAGTCGAGAGGAAGAGCACAGTCTTCCAGAAATTTATTAAATATCATAGTCAGATAGTGAGAACACCACTCTCCATACCTTTTCAAAAATTTTAGTGGGATGTCGTCTGGCCCGCACAATTCGTTTACGTTCAACCTCAACAACTGGTTAAATACCCCTCCTGTGTTACTTCAATTCTATCAATTAAAGAAAAAACAAAACAAATTATAATGAAAAATTGGCATTTGACCATCACCTCTGGTAAACATCGATTGAATGAATTAGTCAAACAAATTTGCGATCTCGTTCAAATCGGCAGCCTCCGATTGTTCTGTTCAAAATGACGTTATGTCTTTTCTATTTGGAAGATAAATACTGCGGAATACTTAGTGGCAGTCGATTTCATGAAACGTGAAAGCCTTGCTGTGGTATAAAAAGACTTCGCCGGGCGAGCTGCGTCTCTAGTTATCCACGGATGTTTTGTGTGTTTTTTCTGTACACGAAAGGGAAGAAGCCGTTCAAATGCCTCTTGTATTAAGTTCTTGAACCTATCCCAGAGCAGGTCAGTTGACGTAGTTGAAGATTTCGCATATTTTTCAAACTCTGAATAGTGAAGGTCGAGCGTATGTTTAAATACCTTCATCATCGGCCCCAACAACGTACGGCACCATCGTTACATCTTTTGGCTTCTGCTGGCATAGATCTAGTGGACAGCTGTAAATGAACGCACGTTGATCTGAAATTTTCTCGTGTACATCGCAGGTATACGCGAACTGTGCCATCTTATGGTTAACAAAAATTAAATCTTGAGTTGCCTCGCCTCGAGTGCACTCGCTAACGACTTGTGTAAGAATATTAAAAGACAAATAAAAAAGTGAACGACTTAGTGCAAGATTACCTGAACCTGCGCACATATACGTCCAATCAACGCAAAGTAAATTAAAATCTCCTCCCAAAATAAGCTTGCCCTTCCACTAGGCAGATTGTTATACATGCAATCATTTAAAACATCAAAGAAGCCAATTTGAGAAGATGGAAATTTATATACAGCTCCAACAACTGTGCATTGTTTCCCAATTTTTTTTTCTTTTGCATGTACACGCATTTAGCGTTTGGCGACCACAATCATTGGCACAGTTTTAAACCAATCTTTTCACCACAACAGTATCACCACCACCACGAGCTTTACGGTCCTTGCGAAATGCAGCATAGCCAGGTGGCAGAAGTTCATTTGTCCTTGAAGGAGTTAAGCCAAATATCGGTAATAATTGTTTCAACAAAATCATGTTCCAAAAAAAGGGCTTCCAGCTTTGCTATTTTGTTCATCACACTGCGGGCATTTATGTTCATCAGTGTAAACTCCCGTGGCCGTTAGGATTCGGTCTCATTCCCGAGAATACCCCTTGATGGCGTTTTTGGCATCTCACCGCATTGCAAACAAACACATTTGCTTTCCACAAAAAAAAAAAAATATTGTTTAGATGAAATTTATTGCGGACCAAAGGTACGTTTGCGTTTCAAGAACGCTCCTCTCTTGCACTTTCCGCCTAACATTTTCAAGCTGTTTGAACAGGTTTCAATAACTTTTCTAGATACGAAAACCTTTGAACCTTTTAGCTTCTCGCAATTTCGGAGGATTTCAGCCTTTTCTCTGTGATCTATTAGTTTCGCGATCACAGGGCGGCTTCCAATCTGCTTCTTACCCAGGCGGTGTATCCAATCAACGGAAGACACTTTGGCACCAATTTGACCAAACACTGCAGTTTGTACCAGCTCCGAGAGGTTCCGATTCTGTTTCCGTGTGGGGCTTGTCTAGACCATGGACTACTAAGTTGTTCCTGCCGTGATCACGTTCATTCTAGATCCCCGACCTTGCGCGTTAAACTGGCTGACAGTTCTTTCTGAGACCCTGAACAACTGCTTTTACCTCAGTGAATCCGCTGATAGCTGCATCAATGTTAGAAAGTCGTACATCAAGTTCGCGAATATTTTGTGCATTCTCGGTAAGTTCTCTGAAAGGCACTCCTTTTAAGTCGTTGAGTAGTTCCTCTCCGCCTTAGACAGCGTCCGACTCGCGTATGCGATGACTCGCTCTGCCCCGCCTTGCATTTGAACTAGTACCGCGCCAAGTCCGCTGTTACTGGCGTCCGTGTGGATCTCTGTTTCAGCGGAACTGGTCGAAATGGCCAAGAATCGGGGCGTCTGGAGTCTTCGTTTGAGCTCATCGAATGACCGCTGGTGTTCTTCTGTCCATTCAAACTTTACGGCGTCCTTCGTGAGGTGCGTCAGCGGTGCGGACAGCTTGGCGAAGTCCCGAACAAACCGTCTGTAGTAGGCACAGAGTCCGAGGAATCTTCTCACGGCCTTCTTGTCAGACGGCGGCGTAAATGCAGCTACGGCGCGGGTCTTCTCGGGGTCAGGGAGAACACCTTTGTTGTTCACGACGTGGCCAAGGAACTTTAGTTCACCATAGGCGAACCGACACTTTGTTGGCTTGAGTGACAGGCCGGCGGTCTTGATGGCTTGAAGCACGGCTCGAAGTCGTCTCAGGTGTTCGTCGAAATCCCGTGAAAATACCACGACATCGTCCAGGTAGACGAGGCAGCTCTGCCATTTCAGACCTGCCAGCACGGTGTCCATGACACGCTGGAAGGTGGCTGGTGCTGTACAAAGTCCGAACGGCATCACTTTGAATTCGTACAGTCCGTCGGGAGTGACGAAGGCAGTTTTCTCGCGGTCGCGTTCGTCGACTTCAATCTGCCAGTAACCACTCTTCAGGTCCATCGACGAAAAATATCGGGAGTGGCGCAGTCGGTCTAACGTATCGTCGATGCGGGGAGCGGATAGACGTCCTTCTTCGTCACAGCGTTCAGTCGACGATAGTCCACGCAGAACCTCAGGGTTCCGTCCTTCTTCTTTACAAGGACGACTGGGGACGCCCACGGACTTCTTGAGGGTTGAATGATGTCGTCGTCGAGCATTTCCTGGACTTGATCTTGAATCACCTCCCTTTCCTTTAAAGGGGCCCTGCAATCATAATTAAGCGTCTACCTTTTTTGCGGTTTCCACGTCTCTTGGGGTTCGGGCAAAGCCAGCGGGCACGGAGAGAGTCACTAAATATCAGTGCGTCATATTTTAACCGGACGACGCGGAAACCTCCTCCACCGACGGGGGCGACCCGCGGTACCGAAAAGCGCGCGTAATGTGACGTCTTAGGTCCTGGGCTTACTACTGGTCAGAGCCGCTAAAAGCTTCTTTTTAGTCGAAATACAAAATATAGAGTGGCGCGAGACCGTTTCAATTATTTATAAAAGTAGTTTTTGTTGCAGTATTTGAGGTCAGAAAGAAACAAATGCAGTTTATAAAGTACGGAAACAAGAAATGATCCGTCGACATACCCGCCACCAATCGGTGGAAAAGGCGGCGCCTACTAGAAAGGAGTAGTGGGATCAGGCGCCGACACGGAAAGGTCCCGGATGTACGCGGCGGCGCTGCGGCCGTAGGGACCGAAGGACCCGGCCGGCTCTGAGCGTTCCCAAGGCCTTTGGTGAGCAGCTTTGTCTTGCGGTTTGGCCGTTTCGCGGTATGGCAGCGCGAAGTGGCTCCCATTCTGAACTGATCTTTACCCCGTGTTTGCTGTCGTTTGTGGCCAATGAAGTGTCATGCCGGATTTGTGTTTAATCGCGCAGCAAATGCAATGAGAGCCGCTCTAGCTGCCCGCTACATACAGCCTATCCAGAACACGCTTTGGTGGCGCCTCTCGCGCCGTCGACACGGAGTACGGCAGCCGTGAGCGCTCGCTCAGCTCACCACGCCCTCGTCTAGTTCACGGCCACTCAAGCAACCAAGGACGTCATGAAGGAGGTTATTTTTGCTTGTTTTGTAATTTTGATTTGCCTATAACTTCTAAAATAAATCGAAATTCGAAAAAAGAAAAGTGTCATTAAGTTACTACGTTCAGTGCGCTCAGGTTTGGCTGCAAATTCAAGAGACGTGGAAACCGTAAAAAGTAGACGCTTAATTATGATTGCAGGGCCCCTTTAAGGAGACTCTGATACGGCGACTGGTGGACAGAGAGCGCGTAGTCGTCGGTAGTAATATGATGTTTCGCCATTGGTGTTTGGCGAACTTTCGACGACGTGGCAAAACAGTCACTGTATTCGGCGAGGAGGTCAACCAGTTGCCTGCGCTTTGGAGCTGGGAGCTCGGGGTCGATGTCGAGCTGCAGCGGCGACGTGCTTTTCTGCTGTGACGACGAGGTTTCCTCAAAGATTGCGGTGACCACAGCTGGCACCTAGAGCTCCTCGACGTGGCCCACGGTGGTACCCTTCGTTATGTGCTGCGGTTCCTCTCGGAAGTTTTTCACGAGAACAGTTGTACGTCCTTCCGGGAAATCCGTTACGCCTCGTGCGACGCCAATTCCTTTTTCAAGGGGCAGTTGGATGCTGCCTTCCAGAAGAGCTTCACCGTGCATGGATGCGTCAGTTATGACGGTGACGAAAACACTCGAGCGTGGTGGCAGGTTCACATGGTCGGCCATAACTCGGATCGCGGTTGACGTCGTGTTGGTCTCCACCGGCTGCAGAACAGGCTTTCGCAGCGTCAACTGGTTTGCTCCGAGGTCGATGACGGCGCCATACTCGCAGAGAAAGTCAATTCCGAGGGTAACATCCCTCGCGCTGTTTTGTAGAACGACGAATTTCACAGGGCACATCTCACCGTGGATCTCGACGCGAGCAAAGCATCTCCCGACTGGTGTAATGAGGTGTCCTCCGGCGGTTCGTATTCGATGTTCATCCCACGGCGTCGCGAGCGTCGAAGTTGTCGTAACGAGCAGAGTCGAACGCTGGGGCGAGACTGACTGCGACTCGCAACGCGGAGCACCTTTTGTAGCCGCGTGTTTCGTGAACATTCGGCTTAGAACGTTCGGTGCGTAGATTATTCGGAACTCGATCAGACGAGAAGGTTCTCGAACCCACAAGAACACGAAGTTGAAAGAATAAATAAAAGGGCAGTCCGCTAACTGGAATCGAACCTAGACATTTCGAGCGACAGTCAAGCACAGTAACCATTCGGCCACACACGCGCTCGCTCAGTGAAGCACGTGGCAACATCCTTCTAAAAAGAGTTGATTTAGTGGTTTTCGATGACGCTGAGGAAGTTTCTAATTAAAACCATATGTATTTTTTCATTAATTAAAAGTTAATTAACGAAGTTTAGTTAATTATCCGACTGATCGTTATGATTAGCCCTCTATACTATGTCCCCTCGGTCGTATAACTCTCCTGCACTAATTAAATTAGTGTAACTTTCACAGCTTTTTTATATATATATAGGGTGTTTTCTTAACTAACAGATTTGTTTAAAAAAAAGCCGTGAAAGTTACACTAATTCAATTAGTGCAGGAAGTGCGATCGAAGGAATATATGAGTGCTAATCATAACGATCGGTCGGCTAATTAACTAAACTTCGTTAATTAGCTTTTAATTAATTAGAAAAATACATATGGTTTCAATTAGAAACTGCTCAGCGTCATCGAAAACCGCTAAATCAGGCTCTTTCAGAAGGATATTGCCACGTGCGTCACTGAACGGTGCGTGGCCGGATGGTTACCGTGCTTGACTTTCGCGAAAATATATATATATATATATATATATATATATATATATATATATATATATATATATATATATATATATATATATAGATATATAGATAGATATAGAGAGAAATTAAGTATAAAGAAAAACACCCTACTATATATATATATATATATAGGGTGTTTTTCTTAACTATAGAAATGTTTAAATATATATATATATATATATATATATATATAGAAGTACGACGCAACTTTATATTTCTGTCTATTATTCGTTGGAAAAAGTTGGAGTAGAACCACGGCAGCAGGCGTCGATGACGGGGCGCTTGCCTGTAGGGAATTCTACTGCAGTATTACCTCCTACTGTCTTCCTACAAACTTCTCACGTCGCGCCTGCAATCCTTTCCACTACAACCCTTTAAGATAATTTTGTTTTATCACTATGCGCATTTTTTGGGTTGGATTTGATCATGAACGTATGTCTAAAACAATCTGAGACTGAAGCAAAAAAAAAAAAACATTTTCGGAGCCTGGAGAATATGTACTGAGCGACAATCATCGTCATCGTGATGCCTATTTTTGGTTATGGATTTTGTTTTGCTTTAGTGCCGTAAGTGGTTAGCTCCTAGTCAGTCCAGCTAGAGCAACGAACAGCGACAAGCGACGTCAACCCTCCAGGAGGCCCAGCATGCATGCGAATCTGTCCTTAGCATGCTTACAAACACTAATAGAGGTAGGAAGAAGAGAATGCGACATACCGGCTAATGCCAGCTAAACGAGAACATCCGAAGTGAAGCCGGAAGTAGAGGTCGAGGACGGTGGGAATGTTCCTAAGTGTTACCAAAAAAGCTGTTGGCGCTGAATTCGCTCGTCTTTTCGTCCAATAGTGTCTCTTAGTTTCGTTCGTTTTTGGTCATCGTTGGGGGCATGTCCCTCCAAACTGAAAGTCTCCCCCAGTTTCACCTCTGGTGGTGTCATGTCGCCTCCAGAAACTTCCTACCTCCATGCAATCACTCGTGCTTACTTCGAGCACCGAGAGGTTTCAAGCCTGGCAAATATACCGTCGTGGCATACTGAACGGGCTCCGCGGTTGCTGGTGCCGGTTGCTATCTGTCGCTCTAGACTCGAGCACTAGAAAACAACAAGCTTGATTGCGTGCCCATGAGTAGCACACAATCAAACGTCGTACCAGAAGAGTGACGGGCTACAGACACCTGCTGGCGTAAACGTCAAGAACAAATAGTTGGAAACAAAACACAAAAACGCTTTTGAAGATTCAGTACTGTAGGAAACTTAGGTTGTTACAAAACTTACTTTGTGTCTTTTTTTGTGTTTGTTGGCCGCTAAGTGGGACGAGGCCTTGTGGGAGCGTCCTCGACAACCCACCAATAACTACACTTTCCTGTACTTCTGCGCTCTCAACCCAAGCACGGCGAAAGCCAGTCTACCGGCACAAAATATGGAGGCAACGAACGAAACCGCGTTGCGTGAGGAGTTACTGAAGTCCTAAGATGACTAGAGTGGTGTTCTATTATGACATCCTTGGCTGGCAGAACAGACCTTTAATACGGACTCCAAACTACAAGTGGAGGAACGGCTCCGGAGACTGCATCGCGCTCTGGCTGCGCGGATTTCGAGGAGACTGTCCGGACACTGAATTGCTTATCGGCGAGAGGCTGTGGTGCAGGAGCGTGTAGCCGAGCTCCCGGAGCCTTTTCTTGTAGCGAACGTGGTACTTCTCGTCGTAAGGACCCCAGTCTCGCTCGGGCGAGATGGCCTTTCGACAGTTGTAGTTGCACTCGAACAGCTTCGCGACAGCCACGAGAATGATGGGCATCAGTCCCACCGCAACCAGGGCCCAGCCAAACACGTCGGCCCAGACAGGCATGGTATACAAACCCGCGCTGCTTCTCGGGAAGGTCACCATGGCTTGCACCAGCAACGTGCCGAGAACGACCGGAGTCGCGTATTTGATCGAAATTACGAAGAAGTAGCTCGGGCAGACGCCCGTCATGAAGGTAACGTCGAAGCAGAACCGGTTCATACCGTAGACCCAGCCGACAATGAGCGTCTCAAAGAAGCACGTGACCAGCAACATGATCGCTCCCAGGTAATTGTCCAGGACTGTTAGGATGTAGAAGCCCACCTGCGTGGTGAGGCAAAGCCCGATCAGGAAGCAGGTGGAGCAGTACATGAGCGCCGACAAAGAGCGTTGCCCCGAGCAACCCGGAAACAGCCCTTGGATGGAGGTGGTGAGGATCTCGCAGTTGGCCATCTGCGAGTCGATGCCCTTGATGAAAAGCACGGCGAAAAAGAAAACGGACCAGACGTAAGGAAATGGGATGAGGGAGAGCGCCTCGGTATACGTCACAAACGCCAGTGCGGGTCCCTGGTTCACGACTTCTTCAATGGGCATGTTCAGCCTGAAGGACATGTTGCCCAGGACGGCAAAGACCACAAAGGCAGCTAGTGCACTCGTTAGGAAGTCCACGAAGCAAATGAAGCGGACGGTCCAGCGCGCGTCTGAGCGAAAGTTCAGGTAGCTCCCGTAGAGCATGAGGCCGCCGGTGCCAATGCTGAGCGAGACGAAGGCCTGTTCGATGGCCGCTCTCCAGACGTTCAGATCGAGGACCTTGGACCAGGTGGGCACGACCAGGTACGTGATCCCGATGCCAGATCCTGGCAGGGTGATGCCCCTGACGAGCATGATGGTCAGGATGATGTACGGAATCGTGGCGGTCACCAGAAGCAACTTTCCCAGCACCTGGGGGAGGATGTGCCATTGTGATGTACTACTCCTATATTTAGAATTTCTGCTTCGCAAGTATTGATCCAAGCGCAAAAAAAGGGCTCCTATCGTATTCTTTTTATTATGTTTACATTATTCTTCACAAAGCACGTGAGATAGAAAAAATCGATAATTTCAGGCTTGAGCGAAAGTGATCAAAAGGCCTCGCTAGGGTGCCTCAATGTCCTTCTGTTTAGGGTGATGCCACCCTTTGTAGTACCCGATGCCGACAGCACGCGCTCACGGGGAAAATACAAAGAAATCGACGAAAACAAAATGTCGCCATAGCACAGTCAGCGACACAGACGCGTGCAGAAACACGCTCTTTCACGCGCTTCCTGAACAAAAAAAGGAAAATAAAAGTGTGGGACAAAATGGCGGGATGACTCCACCCGAAGCAAAGCGCACATGAAGGCACCCTAGGCCTCGCTATTCATTAGTTGCGCCCAACGAGGCTAATTAAGCTTAAATGTACGCCTTCAGACTCAAGGCTGTATGTATGTTAAGTCATGACGTTCTTCCGTGTAATTTGCCTTGGGCCGTGCAGCGATATTGAGTAGGATGTTTCGAACTTTAGAGTTGCTGTCAGATTAAGGAGCCCAGTGCCGAGCCTTATTACTGTGCAGCCAATGGGATTGGAGCCAACAAGAGCACCGAAGAACGAACATTAAGGTTGGCCACAAACGGCTTAACCTGACCGCCACTTTTAGCGCCCAGATGTTTCGGTGTGCCTTCAGTGGGTTCCATTCGTGACATCACAACCAGAATGTTTCTCGCCGTGACATCACGAGTTGGAATCCTGACGACTTATCATCACTTGCCAACTACAAGTTGGATGGTTTGCGTAAAAAACACGATGGAGGCTTGGAGTCATCGCATTCTTAAACCAACACCATCACCGTTAAATATCGGACATTGTTCTTGCTTTCGTCGATGAGAGCGAAATAAATCCAAATAAACAGGTCATTTGATGGGTTGGCCAATCCCGAATGCCGACCACAGCGACGCGTCTGGTCGCGCACATCGCCATGTATAGACCTTTTTTCATAACCTCATACCAGCCCGCTACTGACGCACCTTCGTCTGAAACTAGCGGACCGATTCGGACCCGGTGGGGGTGCTCCGATGCAGCTAATAATTGCCGAGTGCTTACTACATAGACTAGATTAAACTGCTCATATATTCCTTCGTTGTGGAAACTCAATCAAAACGCCCCACCGTCTTCTTCCTTATTCTCTTGTAGAGGAAAGGTGATGGCCTGTCATTAACCAGCTCGGTTCGACTCGTCAAGTGCCAGCCAATTTATAGTAGCCCACCATAGCCAAGTTTAGCCAAGTTCCCCCATACAAACACCGTTACCAATAGAGTTGTTATAATGCACGCTAAAAGTTCAACTGGCGCTAGTGTCTAGAATTTGAACAACCAGTCCACTTTTGCGGTGATCTTGTGCATTCCTATGGGAAAACGCCGTGCATTCTGTCTGTTCGCCGAGGAATAACGGAGTTTTCCTTGGTTAGTAGAGTCGTAGCGAATAGCAGGGAACTTTATTAATATTATAAGAAGAAAATTGCTTTAGTTACAATATTTTTCCGATGAGTGAGTGATGTTTAACTTCCCAGTATTCCGGGCCCAGTCCTATGTTCCATGGCGCCAGCTTCACACGCCCTCGAGGCGGGTGAAGCTGGCGCGCGCTCAGGACGAACGCAGGTTAGAACGGGTGTGGAAACCAGCGAAACGGTTGTCAGTTCTTGAGTCTTCACATTGGCGCCCAAAGTGGAGCCTCTTGGCTTCGTGGTTGTCCAAGGGTGACTCCAGCCGCAACAAAATCTCAGAGCAATTATAGAATTTCCCCAGCCACGAGACACAAAAAAGTTTACAACGATACCATGGAATGGTGGGATTCTACCGCGAGTTTATTGCCAACTGCGCTGATTTGGCCCGGCCCCTTCACCAGCTATTACGTCGGGAGGTTCCATGGACCTGGACTTCCACTCAGGAGGAAGCGTTTAAAGCGTTAGCAAGGGCTATTGCTGATACTGCACCTCTGAAACTTCCTAATCTCAATGCTCCATTCGTCCCCCAAACAGATGATAGTGATTACGGTATAGGAGCAGTACTACTCCTGGAACACAACGCAGCGTTGCGGCCCGTTGCAATCGCGAGTCATACTCTTACCGCGGCCGAATGTAACTCTACGGTAAGCGAAAAGGAATGTCTAGCTATAATATTCGCTTTGAGAATGTTTGACATGTACCTGGATGGGGCAACCTTTACCATCCAGACTGACCATCAAGCATTAACATGGCTGAAAAACCTTAAACACCCCGCCGGACGCCTCGCTCGCTGGGCTCTGGCTTTATAGAATTATGATTTTTCAATTGAATACAAACCAGGAAAGTTCAATGTAGCAGCAGATGCTCTGTCACGAGCATCCTCCCACTCCCCCCCCCTCAGAGGCTGATGACACAGCGGAACTAGTCGCTGTCGCCGGCACTGAACTCTTCTGGGGTCTTTCAGTGAGCCGGGGCGAGCTACGGGAAGCCCAGCAAAGAGACGACATGTGCCAAAAAGTATCACGGTGCGTGAATCAGCCCAATCAAACCGATGGAAACGGGACGGATGGGTCGGTAGACGCACATGTGCACAGCGAGGATGGACTTCTCCTTCGCTACATACCGCAGGCAGACGAAGCCGACCCCACTACGTCCCCTTTTCGAGTGGTTGTACCACGTTCATTAAGACAGACTTTCCTCCGGTATTCTCATGACAGTTTTCTAGCGGGCAACAGTGAGGGTCACAAAACCTTCCAGAAACTGTGTCGCGTTGCCACTTGGCCGAGGATGCGCCAGGATGTTCTCCGCTACACACGCAGTTGTGTACATTGTCAACAAGCCAAACCGAGGGTAAGTAAATCCCTGGTTTGATGCAGTCAGTGGAAAGGTCGTTTTCCCTGAAAGATTGTTTCATATGACATAATGGTGTTCCTTTCCACGCAGCCCCAAAGGAAACAGGCATCTCCTGGTAGTCACCAACCACTTCTCAAAGTAGGTGAAGCTTCACCCTTTCCGCCAACTGAGTTCCAGGATGATTTGGGAAAAATTGAGGGACACCTTCACCCGCTTCGGGTTCTGTTCCCAATAAATTTCCGTCAACGTATTCTACTTCACAAGCAAGGTTTTGGGGGCTGTTGCACAACACTGGGCATCCAGCACAAGTGCACCACTCCTTACCACCCTCAAGCCAACATAGCTGAGAGGGTCTACCGGAACGTCAAAGCAATGCTAGTGGTATACACCGAGAGACACAAAGACTGGGACAATCACATCCCAGAAATTGCTTTCGACACTCGCACTACGAAGAACCATACCACAGGGTTCACACCTTCCCAAATAAACTTCGGACGCGAGCTGCGATTTCCCCTCGAGAACAGCTTTTCTGACGACAATAGGGGACCAAACGCCTAGTACGCGAAATTCGCTGAACAACTTCGTAATAAAACCACCGACGCTGTGCGAGTAGCTCGACAAAATATTGAGGCAGCCGGAGCTCGATCAGAGGAACCAATATGACCAAGGCAGGAGACCCCTAAAATTTTAAGTAGGAGACCGCGTTTTCCGGCGCGTACACCCGCTTAGTAATGCAGCGAGGGCTTTGCGGCATTACTAGCGCCCCGTTGGGAAGGTCTCTTGGGAGTTGTTTCACGGAGTATCACGTTTGGTGTATAGGTTACGACACGTCGAAGACGGTCGTTAACTGGGCCGTTAACATTTGTGGTCTGAAGCCGTTTGTTTCTAGAGATGTCACCCTTTAGGGATGCCCTAATGAACTCAGTTCCCTGTCAATTTTCGCCACACAAAGGATCGTTGCTCATAGTTATTTTCTATCCAGGCATGCCACCTCGACGCAGCAACAGCCATTCATTTAGGCGATCTCCGGGCCGCTCCCGATCCCCCTACGCCCCCAATTCAGCCCACGGGGCCACTCTCGCCGCGCCAGGCGACATAGCCGCCGTCAACGACCGCCACGCACTGCCGAGGCTGCCACCTGGTGCGTGCTGGAGGCCGGGCGAATCATCACATTCGCGTCCCGGATGGTCTAGGAGCACCAGCCTCAAGTGCCACAAGGGTCTGCACCAGAGGACGTTCCCCATCCCTTCCGGCGACGGGCACTGACGGAGCGCTGTGCTGCAGACCTGCCCGCCGCCTGCGACGATGAAGAATACGCCGA
>JAZHYW010028356.1:0-18326 GCA_037355805.1 Ixodes ricinus | reverse complement strand
CATTAGATCGATGCTTTTACAACCTCCTCCCCGATCCTCTCGTAGATTAACGAACTCTAACTGTGTGCAGCGCATCTCTGGATCCACTAACGCATTTAATAACTCATTTTTCCCCTAGCGATTTCTGAATGGAATGTACTACCTGTGTGCATCGCCTTAATCATATGCCCGGACGCTTTCCGTTCCTCCTTGGTTTCGCATTTTCAAGGGGAACAATGACTGCCTGTTTGCCTTTCTATTTTTGGTTCCCTGGTGGATTATTACTGAGTGCGTGTTTGTTGATGAAGTAGTTGTTGTTTCATTGATTGTTGCTGTTTCGTTGTTTCTTTCGTTGACTGATATGTGATTGATCCCCCCCCCCTTATGTAATGTCCTCGAAAGAGGACCTTTAAGGGTAAATAAATGAATGATGAAGAAATAAATAAAGTATCTGATAATCATTTTTCGCCAAAACGGTTTTTTATGTGGTCGCAAATTAGGGCTTTAAGGTTATGAATCATTTAGGAACACACTTAAAAAGTACGACCAAAACAACTCGCAGACCACACTAAGGTCAAAGTGAAAAGCGGTATCATTTGACAACTTTAGGCAGTTAGCGTGACGACTGCATTTTTTTGCATTTATAGACATTGTTCGCAAAATGCAGTCGCTCGCAGTAACTCTCATTTCTTATGTTTTCTTTTTAATCTCTGATGAAGAGATATCAGTACTGCCCTAACCTTGCTAAACTTGGCGTACCGTGTATCCCTATGTACTTAGAATCTGGGGTGCACCGGCGACCACGGAGCCCAAGGGAAGGGGCAGTGGAAAGACTGCTAAAAACGTTACACTACCGATAGGTCTAAACAAGGTGTCCGCCACGGGTCAAGTTGCACCTTGCCTCCTGACGAAGGTGAAACCACAAGAAGGAGAGGAAAGCAAAGCTAAAAGAAGGGGAGGTGAAGAAAAGGCGACTGGCAGGGGGACCCTGGGCGCGCCATATCAGGGCGCCGTCTACGAGAAGCGTGGGCCCAAGCGGCGTGTTGCCTCACCCGGGGGGCCCCGAAGGGTCCAAAGCCAGGAATAACTGACGCCATTTTCCCAATACCGCCTGCTGAAATCAAAGCGGCAGCGCTAGCTAAAGCCGGACGCGCCGGTGCTCCGGTCGGCGCTGAAAACGGGAAGCTCACGCTTGCCGATCCCTTAGAGGTTCCGACGACGCTTGGTGTGAGCGAAGGCATGGGATTGTAATCCATTTTCCCCGAGAATAGCGGAACAAAGCGAGGGGTGACCGCGCGTAGTGTTTGGAAGGTGAGCTGGGAGTCTTACGAAGAAGCCCCACCTAGTTGCAGGCCAGCAGGCCAGCGTTACTAGGTCAACTACGTTTCGGAACTGCCCCTAAACGCTGCTTTCACGCGTAAAGCCCCCCCCCCCCTCTTCTTCTTTCGCCTCCAGTTGTTTGAACCAGAAAAGGAAATTATCCGCTGCAAATAACGAACTTGTTTGCAATCCGTCACAACTTAAGAAATTGATAGCAATCCTTTACTTATTATTTTTTGTAAATTAGTAATTAATCAATTACGTTTTTGGAACCTTATATTATAATGTAGTTCTATTACTTTTTTGAGTAATGAATTACTCATAGTTATCCGTTAGATTTCTACCATACCGTCCAAAGGAATAAATACGAGTAGAACGGTCACCCAGAACGCACCATTAAAAAGGAAAGGAATTCACAAACAACACGATAGCGCCAAGTTTTTTTTTTTCTCTGGGCTTACACGTACGATCAGCCAGGGCGAGAGGATTCAGCTGTCTGTGGGAAGGCAACAAGCCTCAAGTTCGTCTCAAGAAACGTTCAGACTATTTTGAGCACCGAGCCACAAAAAAGCAGAAAGATAATGGCCCATAAAACTGTCGTCTTGGGTTGGAGAACAGCCGTGGTGAATGCGTAGGCCGTTTCCCCTCCACCCCTGCACCCCCTCCCCCCCCCCCCACACACACACACACACTTTACCCCTCAAAGTTTTCGTTTTTGTTTTATGCTTTTGCGTATTTATCCTTTGAAACCACAAGTACAGGTGAAAGTCAGTTGTTTGTCGATGCCTCTGCCTAAGTGCACCCGCCCCTTAAAGGGATACTACAACGAAATTTCGGCGCTCATTTTTTTGGTCTATATGTGTTCAAAAGAGCAGAATCACATGGAACATACCAATATCTTGTTAAAAAAAGTCTCGAAAAGGAATTTTAAAACAAATTAAACGATTAGCAAAGAGCACCTGGTGGATGTCGCTAACGCCTCGTTTGTAATGCTCTTCTAGGAACCTTGACGGCTAGTGACGGAGGTCGTCTCGCCTCCGGCCACGACGAGAGAAGGGGGAAGGAGGAACTCCCCTCTTCCCGAGAATCCCTTTTGTGTGTCGCAGAAGTCGCTATTGTCCCCCTACAAGATTATAGAAGATTAACCCATCACTCAAAATTCGTACAAAAGCAGCCGCTTCGGTGGCTGGAACGACTAGGCCATCTTCTCGACGTCAGCCTCGCCGTAGCTTTGCTCGTCTTGAGACGACCTACGTCACGATTGCGTTGGATGTCACGTGCTCTAAGCTGGGCCTTCTCCGAGCGCTTGCCAGAGTGGACCGTTTATAACGAAAAATACAGCCACCAGGATCAAACTACAAACGTGTGATTGTCATTTACGGATATTGTGGATCATATTCAACCTATTTTTGAACACGACGGGACTATTTCAAATTTCGTTGAAGTATCCCTTTAAATGCACGAAGACACGCGATGGAGCCTGGCGTCTGTTCACGCCTGACTGAGTTGTTAAAGCTAAATGCTCTCTGGGTCAACCAGCTACGAGCCCTCTCTCGCGTGACTTCGCACTTGTGGGTTCGTATAGACCTTTTCTGCAAGTGCGCCGCCATCTTGAATTGACGTCACTTCCAGTATGGGCGAAAACATTGTTTTGCCTTTGCCACGCCAATAGAGGGCATTTAGAATATAAGCGTAACCGGCACACTTTCTCGTTTTGCCTCCCCTTTATTTTTTAACTATTTGCAGGTTGAAACGTTGGATTATTTTTTCGTCGCCCATACCGGATACGCCTATTAGGTGGCTGGGGACGAGAGTACACAGAAAAGGTCTATAGGCAGAGGAAACTGCGGTGGTACGGCCCTATGAGTTTATTGTAAAAGAAAACATGTAGTATCAACCATGCTGTCAGTTGAAGAGGGGGTCTGTAGTAACCCTCACAAAAAATAACGCAGGGAGTCTATTGAATTCCTATCTACATTTATACGACTCATCTCCCTGTCCAGTCAAAGTGTATCGACCATTTTCAATAGACTTCCCCATTTTCAGTGCAAACGTCCACCACCTGCTTGCACCTCTGTAGTAAGTTGCAGCGCGATATGTTGAAACACCTATTTTTTTCGGACCGCCGAAAAGACATGCTGTCTTTTCGGCGTACCGTTTGCAAGTGGAGCAGGTTTCCCCCTCAGAGTGACTCCTATTCTCCCTTTTGCTACATTTTCTTTTGTGTATCATATAAATATCGTTGCTCGTTGAAAAGAACTTTGAGTTTCTGTCCCTCGTCTATTTTCAGTGTTTTTATTCTTTCTGCGTGAAGTGTAGTGTATCAAATGCGCTCCAGTAATGTGTACCTATTCCTAGTGCCATTTATGAAATTTTCTTTGTTTGAATAGACAGGACTAATCTACTTACTCGTTTTTTTCAGTTTTTCTGTATTTATTTGCTTTGATAACTATTTTTTATTGTTCTGTCTACACTATGCATTGGGCTTCAATGGTTCGTCGGCACTATCTTCAAAATGTTATAAAATAATAAATGAAATCTTTATGTTTAGGTACGTTTATACAGCCGGAAGTTAGTCAGCCTCAATGAGCGTTTGGTGTCTCAGCTGTAGATGAGAAATTTAGCCAGTGCAGTACAACCGCTAGCCTGGGGTCTTTAACGTGCACCACGCAATTAGGGGCGAGATGTTTTGGTGGCGCCCTCCTATAGTTCCCCCTCGTGACGTCATTACCTTGCGAACATCAAGTTCCATGGTATCTATATATATAAGCATGGTGGAAGCCTGGAATTATCGCGCTTTGAAACCAACGCCGCCAACACCGCCAATACTGAAGTTCTTTAATTCCTCATATTTCCGTTGAAGAGAAATCCTTTGCTGATGTCATAGTCAGCATTCAGCCGATCATGGCGGGCCGATCACAGCGACGCTTTCGATCGCGCACGTCGCCAATAGACCTATTGCTGTCTTACCCAAGCATCAAGGAGAATGCAGGGATTGGTGTTCCACGCGCCGCACGTGCTGGCCTCAGCAGTAGTAACTTCTCCAAAGCAAAAACCTAAAACAAATGGCATCTTGCACGCGCGTTCGTCAATGCTTTCTTTTGGTTATTTACTTCGAATCATTTATACAGGAAAGGCGTGCGCGTGTGGCGCGTGGAACACCAATCCCTGCATTCTCCTTGATGCTTGGGTAAGACAGCAAATGGTCTATAGTGACACACGACAGTACGCCGGTAGGATGCTCAACCGAATCTAAACGGGATGGAGGTGGGGATTGAGCCCAGGATCTCTGGCGGTTCTGCAGCGCGAGCTTTCGCTACACGTGCTCTTGGATGAGATGCGCACTTTCCGTAGCTATGCCTGGAACCCGTTTCCTACTGGTGTGTTTAGTCTCGTATCCCCGCCGTGCTTCAAAATGGTCCCGAAATGGCAACACATGACCTCGTAAAAGCCGGAGCGTTATGCAGTCGGATGTCGCTATCCTAGCCGTTTTTCCGTAGAAATACTGGCGAAAAGCACGAGCGAACGCGAGTGTCGCTGTCGTCGCGGCATCCCAACTTCTGGCGGTCGAAGCTTCCGTGGACTGCCACACTGGAGAGCGACGTGCAGCAGAACAGGCGTCTGCCGCATACACCGCAGCTGTTGGGACGCCGCCAGGATCGGGGTCGCCAACAGCATGACACTTCTCTGACGTCATCAGGCGGAAATTGAGGAACCAACTTTTTCTGACGCAGTCAACACACCAGTAGGAGACGCTTTCCAGGCACCATGCATGAGTGGGGTGATTTCAGATAAGATCGACCAAAGGGTGGCTGGTCGACATTTTTAAATCAACTGATGTTTTTATATGCCATTGTCTAGTGTCTGGTATAAACGAATCCACACTTAGTTTTGTCCAGAAAAAAATTTGGGGACAGGAAAAATCGTAAAGCATGAAGAGGTGGACAGTTGCATTAACGCGCACTGATGGAGGGGGCACGTTTGAAAGTGAATAACTAAAAGGATAATGTTAGAAGAATTCTAATACTTTTTAAAAACAAACTATGGGTACAGCTTGCTTGTAATATAAAGTAATAATATTTATGTAAATTTTATTTAGTTTTCTAAAAATTGCCAAACATGCCTGCTCGAACGACAAATGGCAAAATTTGGAGGCCTGTATCTCATGAAATAATTTAATCATTATCATATAATTTGCAGGTAGTATTTTACTTATATATGTCTATTATTTAAAAAATAAATAAGGTATTTGAGTGATACGATAGTCGGGATATATTTAGGCAAACATGAGAAAAAAATCAAACAACGAAAAATTCCGATGCAAATAAAAAAAACACCACCTTCGATTTTTTTTTAAATTTGGGTACCCTGTCATACTCTATTTCGGCATTCATTTCTATTAAAAACATGTTGCATCATTTTATTGAGAAAGAAGACACAGCTCCCCAAAGTAGGGTCCTTTTTCAAAGCCTACACGTAGCAGTGCCCTATACGAGAAGTGACTCTGAGTTCCAGTTTCAGGAAACTAACACACATCTTTCATATATTTTTATTCATATGAGGTCACTGACAACTAGAGCAATCGGTCACACACTAAAAGTGAGGAGAAACTATATACAGCATTTTACATACAGCGTACAAAGAGGTATCATATTAGAGACTAGTGATTCGAGAAAAGATGATGCAGTGTGAAGTTTTACTTTCCGGTATAATTTATATTTAAAAAAAAAGCAACTTTACTTCCACACACAAAAATAAAGATAGAATACTAAAATTGTTTAGGTTAGTTATGTATTTCCGGGGACAAACCATTTCAGGTGAGGTGTGCCACCGCGCCGGACTGTAAGAGCTTCGATACTCTCGGTGTACGAATGGATCGCGGCAAGCCGAGATATTTTATCCTGCGCGAGGATAACGTTTCGTGATTCTCATATGGTGATCAGATAAAGATTCAATAAGCTATCACCAAGTAAAGCAGTAGGTTAAATACCCCGCGAAGAAAACTGTGATAAATAAGATAACCCGGCATTCGAAATGAGCAGTCCTTGGGGCATCAAATTCGGCACTTTACACTAAGGCTTTCCTCGATGTACCCATTTAATAAAGTTTCTTCTAACCAGATCCGACTGTCCGTTCTACATATATGTCACAGGTTCCTTCTGTTGATGACTTGCACAGCCGCCACGCGTGCCAAGAATGAATGCCAGGAAAGTCGCGCACCGTCAGCCACTCTTCTTTTTTTTTTTTTTGTTGACGATACCGAACAAGCTTATTTTCGTCCAGATACGCAAGATGTACCCAGTTTCTCAAATAGAACGCTCACCATTGTCCTGGCCGTCTGAATTGCGTTTATTGAACGTTCTCTCAGGTTGTTCAGCGTGGCCTGGTGCTTCACGAGTCCGCCAACTCCGTCGCATGCATTTTCCCATGTCCAGATGCAGAAAATGAGCACTGGGCTTGTGGGCAATCATTCTGTGCAAACTGGTGAAGCTGGTAGCAATTCTTAAAATGACTGGCGGCCCCGTCACTTACGTACGTCACGTGCGAGTATACCGCAACGTTGTTTTCAACCCACTCTTTCACTTTTTCTAGAGCCAAGCACGTGAGAGCGACGTCGTCACGCAGGTCCTCACTGATGATAGCAACGCTGTTTGTAGATTTTCTTGTCGTCACTACACATGTAAATATCGTAACTTTTTTTTCTTCAGTGGTATGCTTTAACTTTGTCAGGAAGCACGATGGTCCAGTTTTCAGCAAAGTCAAAATGAAAGATAATGCTTTCGCGTTGCATGCAGCTGCTTTTCATCGTAGATCGCTTTATCTTGCGTTTGCCTGATATGGTTATGGATATGAAGTTCTTCGAGTGTAAGAGACTGGCCTTTTGGGCAGTGATCATAGTCTCCTTAAAGACACAGACTTGTTAGTGGGTCGCACAGAAATGCTGAGTTCATTTGACCAGTGTTGAATGTTGAGCCTGTAACGTTCTCTACAGCGGCAATACAAAGGTAATAATTGGCGCAGCGCACACAAATGCACACTTCCTGGTGTGGAATACATTTGACCCATCTAGGGCACAAGGAATAAAGTTTCGTTAGCCCAACGCCGGAATCAGGATGCTTGTCTCTGTATACACGAAAGGCCTCTCGGATTGAGCGTGTCAGGAAGCGCTTTGGCACGAACGTTATCTCCACGTCGAGCATGACAGAGATCACGTCCTTCTGGTTGGGACCTTGGCGCGAACATTGTAGCTCGTCTTTCGTGAAGTACTCTAGGGCAGCAGACAGGTTCTCAGGGCTCACCTTGCACCTCGTGTGAGGATCCGGCTCATACCACACGCCATGCTTTTCCTTACCTAAAACGTAAACACTGTCGCCATGTTAACCTTTCCTAGGTTAACATGGCGACAGTGTTTACGCTCTATTGCATTTAGGCGGGGCTCGAGTATTTGGGGGTTCTGCTCTCTGTCGGTGTGCCTCTTCGTGCCTGATATATCGCCCGCGAAGCCAGCGAGTGGGATGGCGACAGGCACGGCTGCTCAGTAAACAGGCATCGGCGGTCATATTTTGCTGGTTGAAGCGAGCCCCCTCATCCTTGACAGCGAGCGGGGAAATGCGAAAAAAGATTGTATCGGCCGTTTTGCCAGAACTAGCGACGAGTGTCGCCTGCTACTTCCGTCAACTATTGCGCCATAATTGTGATCTTCGCAAGGAAATGATTGTTGCTAGCCACAGAACACTATCACGCAGAAAGGGAATGCTTGAATATGTTTTTATTCTAGATATACGTCAGAGATATATTATAAGAGAGAGAGAGATGGAGATAGAGGGTAAGAGAGAGGAGCATATAGTGCCGTAGGAAAATAAAGTAAACAAAGTTCCCAGTGACCGATGGCCTGCAGGATCTTTTCTCGGATCACTAGTTCGTAATATGATAGCTCTTTGTACACCGTAGTTTCTCCTCAATTTTAGTGTGTGACCGATTGCTCTAGTTGTCAGTGACCTCATATGAATAAAAATATATGAAAGATGTGTGTTAGTTTCTTGAAACTGGAACTCAGAGTCACTTCTCGTATAGGGCACTGCTACGTGTAGGCTTTGAAAAAGGACCCTACTTTGGGGAGCTGTGTCTTCTTTCTCAATAAAATGATGCAACATGTTTTTAATAGAAATGAATGCCGAAATAGAGTATGACAGGGTACCCAAATTTAAAAAAAATCGAAGGTGGTGTTTTTTTTTTATTTGCATCGGAATTTTTGTTGTTTGATTTTTTTCCCATGTTTGCCTAAATATATCCCGACTATCGTATCACTCAAATACCTTATTTATTTTTTTAAATAATAGACATATATAAGTAAAATACTACCTGCAAATTATATGATAATGATTAAATTATTTCATGAGATACAGGCCTCCAAATTTTGCTATTTGTCGTTCGAGCAGGCATGTTTGGCAATTTTTAGAAAATTAAATAAAATTTACATAAATATTATTACTTTATATTACAAGCAAGCTGTACCCATAGTTTGTTTTTAAAAAGTATTAGAATTCTTCTAACATTATCCTTTTAGTTATTCACTTTCAAACGTGCCCCCTCCATCAGTGCGCGTTAATGCAACTGTCCACCTCTTCATGCTTTACGATTTTTCCTGTCCCCAAATTTTTTTTCTGGACAAAACTAAGTGTGGATTCGTTTATACCAGACACTAGACAATGGCATATAAAAACATCAGTTGATTTAAAAATGTCGACCAGCCACCCTTTGGTCGATCTTATCTAAAATCACCCAGTAGTACCTAAGGTTTAAAAGAACGAGAGAAAACACCTTTAACGAGATAGAATAGTGGCCTTCAAGTGCGAGCGTGGTCTGTAAGTTTCCTGTCGGTATATGGTGGGGGATCGGTGGCCGAGTGGACTAGCGCACACCAGAGCCGTATATGTGGAGAGTTTGGCCATTCGTTGGGAAGTATACACCTTTCCAAAAAACGCTTCTAGGCCGCCGCCATGTTGCTGATGCTGATGCGGCTGGTGCGACTCGCGCGCCCTCTATCAGCTAGAAATTTTCTGCCACTCTCTTGGAGCTGTGAAGACCCGCTCAGCGCGGTTCTCTACCTGTGTTTTTGCTGTTTTGCATTCGACGTTTTCTCGCCCCTCTTGAAAGTTTCCACTTAATTTTTTTATGCGTGCTGTGCACCCTTTCTGTGTTATCTTCCATTGTGAGAAATAAGGCTGGTAAGTGCCTGCCATTCGAGCTTTTCTGCTTGACATTCACGGGAAACGAAGGAAGTGGAGGACGTCGAACGACCCTCGACGCGATTTTGCGAACATTGTTCTCCCCCTCCCAGAGATAATCCGCGTAAAATCCTCAGTCAACTCCAAAAATAGTTGTCCGGGTTGGGGTGAGAAACGGGTCAGTCGCGTTCGTTCCTTTGACTTGGTGCTGTTGTGAAAAAGGAAGCTCTCCACGAAACGTGCCCCAAAACGAAGTCATCTTGGATTCCGTCCGATCGTCAAGATGTGACTGTCGTCGACTGTGACTGTGTTATTTGAGATCTTTCTCAAATAAATTCTTTTCGGATAACGCTGCATCGTATGGTACGTACAATATATTGTTCGAATGTTAACACTTTCTAAATTGCATGTCCGTGTCCTGTCCATCGGTAAACACGTTATTTGTGAGCGTGAAAAATGCATGCCTTTCGGCTCTCTTCTGTTGTAATTTATTTTTGACAGCTAAGCGCTTCGTCGTTTGTCATGCGGCGAATCGCGCGGAGCCGTCAAAACTTATCGTAAAAAACACACACAAAAACTAGAACTATACATTCAAGTCGCATTCGTTCTGTCGCGTGCGTACCCAACAAAAATAGTTTATAGGTTTTTATTGCTTTTTTTCTTCTTTCAAATGTGGTACAATGCTTTCTCAATGACCTCGGGAAAATACGTGCACCATGAAACACAATATACAGCGGGAAAAGACGAGAATTTATCCGCCAGCAGTGTTTGAAACTGCGCCTACGGAGGCTGCGCCTATCGAAATCACAGCTCCACTCGGTTAGGGTTAGCAGGGACGCCGGTGAGAGTCTAGCCTCAAACCCAGTGACTGGGCCCGAAAACGGTTTGCTGCCCCTGGGGTCGAGTGTTTCTTGGAAAGGTGTATAGGAGACAAATGAAGATGAGCAATTGGCAGAAAGCGGGTTGGGCGTGTTCCAGGGCGTCTTCGGAAATTCGGGTGTGGCCAACCAAAAGCCGGAAATATCACATTGGCGGTGGTCGCGAGAAACAAACTTGATAAGTCCATCGGAGTAACTCTCGGTGACTGAAAATATGGTGCACGTGATGTTTCAATCACGGTCATCGAAAATCATGGCGGAACAGTGCGACGCCAACGAGCTTGAGTGAACTTAGAGCGGTAAACCAGCGGCCAAAAATGGCACCCCCGGCTGCCGCCATCTTGAACGTTTGCCACATTAGTGATCACGTGACTTTAAGATGGCTGCGCGCATAGGTGCGCCAGATCAGATTGGCCAGATTACGGTAAGCACGGACGCGTTCCAAAATTTATTTGATCTCACTCTAGGGCAAATATTTTGTACCTTGGCGTTCGAAAACCTACCCGCGTCCAGTTACTCTATCAGTCTTGTCACGTGACATGACCCACCGGCGTAACTCGGAGCCATTCGAGTAAGATTGGAACGCAACCCCAGAGGGCCCCCTGCTTACCGTGATCTGACCAATCTGATCTGGCCCACCTCTGGGCGCAGCCATCTTGACGTCACGTGATCACTAATGTGGCAAACAGGCAAGATGGCGGCAGCCGGGGGGTGCCATTTCCGCTGCAGGCTTTGGGTTGCGGTTTACCGCTCTAAGGTGATACTCAAGCTCGTTGTGCGACGCACATAATCCGTACGCCAAGCACCGAGGGCCGGGAATCTGCCGTCCGAGCGATCAAACTCTGTCCGAGCAAGCAGAGTTGAGCGGCGCATTCATTTCTTACAACTTTCTACATGATCATGATTAAACCATCCGGTGCACCTATTTTCATCCATTAGGGGTTACTATGCTTCACTGTTACGCGCTTATTAAAACCATATACGACATATACCTTTGAATAAACAGTTTCTCGCTACCACCGCTAGGAGTTCTTTTAGGCTTCTGGTTGGCCAAAGAGCAAGCCAAGCTCACTTTCTGCGTCTGGTGCACGCCCTGGCTCTGCCCGCGCCTCCCTTTGACCAAACTCTCTGTATACATGGCTCTGGCGCACACCAGCTTGAAGCACGTGGAGCGAAAGCTTGCGCTGAAAAACCCAGAGATGTTGGGTTAAACCTCCACCCCCTGCCCGTTTCGATTTGTGTGAGCATCGTACCGGCCTGCGGTCATGTATCACTACTGCGCGATGCACGTTAAAGATCTCGGGCTAGCGGTTGTACTGCACTGGCTAAATTTCTCACCTACAGCTGGAGACTCATTGCCCGTTAAAGCAGACCAAGTTCTAGGCTGCATAAACATACACAAGCCCCACTTTTATTTTTGTTGGTAATGGCCTAATCTGTTTGTTTTCGAAGTGCGCAAGGCGGTGGTACAATTCGATAGAACTCACACTAGCCGAGGCATTATCAGCCATAACGTAGCCAACTGTGACAATTTCCCATGATAACCACTCTGTCTTCGTCCTCTGCCCGTGTCAGCGACATTGCTACTCGCGGGCCGACGCCGATATCTGCCCGGGGCGAGTATCGGCACGGAGCAAGCGAGCCGATGCAGGTGACGATGACGTGGGCAAAGCACGTGAAAAACGTCCCACGGGGAATTGGGCCTTTAAGCGTTCAACTACGCCTGTCCTTCTCTCGGTGTTTCTCTCTTTACCGGTCTGTGTTTGTGCACGTACAAATACCTTTCTTGTTTCGTTTCTTCCTGACGCGTCCTGATTCGATTGAGAAACCATACAAGTCACGAATGATGATGGAGGTAGACATAAAGCTCCATGCTCAAGTTGACAAGAAGAGTACCACTTTTGAATGCGAAAGCATTAACTGTCCCATGGAGAGCCGCCCGCGTTGTTTTGTGACCGCGGAGAACCGGGAACTAATGCGAGCGTTGTTTGTTACCGTGAAAAACGTGCAGTTAAAGAGGGGGTGGCGCTCGCCTTGCGGCCCCTCTCTGCCCCTCTTGGGTCACGTGTCAGGCATCGGCCGGAGGCAGCACCTCCTAGATGGTTTCAAGCCTACGCGTCACGTGACATGACGTCACGTTCCGGAGGCCTCAGCGGCCGCTGATTGGATGCGAGTGCCGCGTCAGTGTTCGCGTGGGACTCGCTTCCTATCATAGTCCCACGCGAAGGCTGACGCAGCACTCGCACCCAATCAGCGCCTGCATGCAGGCCTCCGGGACGTGACGTCATGTCACGTGACGCCGCAGACTTGAAAGGCTGTCTAGGAGGTGTTGCCGGATGTCCGGAGGGGGAGTTATTTTCTCAGCCTATGCTTCGTTTCACCTTCCGTCCAGACGCAGCGAGATGCTACCAGGGAACGGGACCAATCAAGCAGCATCAAAGGTGCAAATCACCCGGCTTGTTCTGTTTATGATTGGTTCAGCAGTATTGAAAAACACAGGAACCAGAAACATTACGAACACCATGATGGTGCCCATTTTTGACGCTGTTGGATTCGTCATATAATCTCGTAGCATCGGCTGCGTCTGGACGGAAGGTGAAACGAAGTACTAATAAAAATATTTTTGCTCGAATATTTTTTAATAAAAAAAATAAATGCACTTGGAAAATGTCAAATGTTTCCAAGTGCATATAATGCTTTCCAATTTACAAACGGGAAATACAAAACATTTTCGGGGTTATTTTTTGGGAAAGGTTTGATTTAAACCATCCTAGTAAAAGAAGCGTGATTTCAATTACTATATAAAAGCTAGAGGACGCTAAGGTTCGCCTTTAAGAGTGGAACGCGATAGCGTTATCGTACCCGGTCACATCGCCTTCGCATTTGCCGTGAAGGTGTGCTTGCGTGGCTTAAACACGAAAGCGCCCATATATAATTGTGCCACTCGAAAAAAGACGTGGACAGGAAGGTATACACGGTGTTTTGGGCGGACGCCCTTCTTCAAGTGTCGGCAGCGTGTCCGGCTGGCAGCCGCAAGGTGATGGGTTCGAATCCGTCTCAAATCCTTCCAAGTTTCTTTAAAGCCAATGAATTGCTTTATAAAGTGATATCATTAGGGACATGCGGCGACCTTCAATTCGCCTTGCATGTCATGTTTTAATCACTTCCATTCCACGCGTGACGTCGTGTTTGACGTCAGCTTTGTGGATTGTTTGAAATTCCCATGCGAGGTCATGTGGCTGTGACGTCATGACCGTGTCGACCAATCAGGATTTTCGCATTACGGCACCGATGCCGGCTTTCTGCGACATGAGCTCCTTAACGCTACCGCGTTAATAAATATAAATAAAGCACGATTTGAATTGTTTTTATCATAATCTTTGCCCTATCTGGAGCGCAAGTCACGCTGCTTTTCGCATACAGTTTATGCTACGCTTGTAAGCTGAAATGGCGTGACCACTCTGGCCGCACTATCATCACATTATTCACACCTCCTTGCCCAGCAAAGTCACGCACAACCTTTGCCATCGCACTGGCGTCCCGTCAGGAACCTAAGGTGGTTCGCGCAAAAACGACGACTTTTAGAGCTCTTGGTTCCGGTTACAGCCGGCAATTTATTCCTAGGTAGGGCTTAAATAAATATTAATGTGCCCGTTAATTCCGGCGTCCGACTACAGCCAAACAGAACGCGCTCAGGCCTGCCTGGCGTCGACTCTTGGAAGAGAAGCGGCCCGTGCTCTAGTGGGTGGATCCAATCTCCTTGCGCAGTCTCTCAACTTCCTCCATGGTCTTGTCCTTCTTCCAGTTCTTCTCTATGGTGAACAACTGCGAGGGGAGCCCCAGCGACACACAGTTATTTGAAAACTCTAAGACGACCATTCTCAGTATACCGCCCGGCAACCTCGGTCAGCTCGGTGTCGTCATTGGCTGCGTATGCCTGTATGTGACTAGAGCCACTAAATAAGCTTCGCTTCAGAGAAACAACACTTGCCCATATTGTGTCTTTAAGTCATGGTTGCCATTTATCTCAAGCTTTATCTCAAATCACAAGAAACGCCTTTCCGTCCTCCACTAATCTTTCAACAGTTCGCGAGAGAGCAAAGAAATATTACATGAGCTTCCTCACACCAAATCTAATGCTGAGGAAGTCGGCCTTTTGAATCATGACGATCGGCAGTTGCGTCTGTTCTGCACAAGTACCAAAATGACGGCGCCCACAAAAATGTCGAAGAACAGAGTGCCGATACTCTAAGCGCAGCTCATTTAGTGGCTCTAGATGTTACCATGGCGCATCGAATCGAGGTTTGGCGATTGGGGTAGACGAGAAAGAAGCAGCGGAATTGGCGCGTGTGATTGGTCCGGGCCCTTTCTATTCGATGCGCTATACGGTCCCTTTGGTGCAAACGCAGCCAATGTATGGTGTACCACGTAGTAGCAGAAAAAAGTCGTCCAGAGAAACACCAAGAGGCAGACATAGCCGCGTTTGCCCACAGCAGCTGTGGGCACTGGGCGTGCGCAGAAGCCACATTCGTTTCGGATAAAGCGTCTTCGCATGCGACAGCAGCGCCCCCGCAGTGGCGTGATGTTAGAGAGTTCACTTGGTGTACATTTTCTGCTTCTAGCGCGTTTCACAGTCCGCACAATCATTTATGAAGACACGGTACCTACATTTATCTCTTCTACGCAAGTGATATGAGAAATATTACCTATATAAGCTAGCTGCGGCTTCGAACCAGCCAAAACGGTGCAAGAATTATAAGAGTGCTCGAGCCCTGTGGTCTGTTTTCTTAGAAAACAGGTGGCATCATAGCGTGACCTGTGTCCTTACATAACAAATTTGAGACTTATATTGTTAATTCTTTAGGAGATGAATCCGCCGGGAGAAATATATATCGAGAAAAAAAAAGCAACTTTATTGGTGGTTATTTTTTTGTAGAACAGCTAACAGAGAACCATAAAGGCTTTCAAATATTTTTTGCCCGATATTACATTTAGAATAAACTTTGAGTGATTATGCATTCCGTAGAACGAGTTCGGCAGCTCGGACCGACCCAAACCTGTTAAAGATTCCATGTATTATCTGGAGACGGAGGAAGACACTTTTCGCCATGCAAACGAAAAGCCGGTGGCTTTCAACGATGCACATTTTGTACGCGCCCGTATTTTCGACGCTCGCTCCGTCTTCTTACCTTTTGTCTCGTGTCCGGACTGTAGCGCATCCACGAGGGAATCTCATCTTTGCGACTAAACCTGGGAGAAAAAATAAAACGCACGACTATTGATGGGAAGATATATTCTACGGCGCGGGAGCAGATACAATAGATCGATCTCACACTAAGCGTTCCAGGCACGCGTGACACCGTCATAACTGTAGTCATCTGTAGACCGCAGAAGGCAGGCGGCAGTGCACGAGAGAGCTATAGTGCCGTCTCGTGCTCTTCTTGCGCAGCCTTGTAGTGGGGTCGTCGCACGCGGCGAAAGACTACAACTCCCACGATGCATGCCGCCAGCGGTGGCGTAACAAAACTGGCTGATGTGGTCTATACTTCGTTTCAGCTTGGGTCCAGACGCAGGCGATGCTACAAGCGCGAGCTCCGGGCGTTCAGCGTGCCTGCAAGCACGCGCGCTCGTGCAATGCAAGCTCTGTTCAGGGCCACAAGCTCGCGCTCGTTAGCATCGGCTGCGTCTGGACCCAGCTGAGACGAAGTATAGGGTTCCTCAATTCCCTTCTGTTTAGGGTGATGCTATCCTTTGTAGGGTTCCCGGACATTTCATCGAACGCCGTTTCGTCGAAGGCCGTTTCATCGAAAAAATGGACGTTTCATCGAACGCCGTTTCATCGAATGCCGTTTCATCGATTCGCTGATTGCCGTTTCATCGAATATCTTTTATATAAGAAGTGTGAAATATGCTCTTTTATTCCCGGATCGAGTGCAATTTCGTGTCATTCACCCATTTCATCGTCAGGCTTTCTAATGTCCAAACTTGTAGCTGTTACAATTTATTTTGATGCAAGTAACCCATGAGGATATTTGTACCGATTTTTATGTTTGTTTCGCATATTATGGTTATCTGTTCACTTCACTCTGTATTACCCGATGGGCCTTGAGGGTATTGTAACAAATAAATAAAAAGTCGCACTCCCGGTAAGAGCGCACTCCAACTCATGGAGGCCAGAAGGCGGCTTAGGTTTGCGCAGGCGCAAAAACTTTAGCCATGTGAGCCTCCTATACTTCGTCTCACCTTAGTATGGACTATTGTTAGCCGCGCGTGCTAAAAGCGCGAGCTAGTCGCTTTGAATGAAGCCACGGCGGCTGCACAGGCGCTCGTGCAGCAAGTAGCTCTAGTCAAAGCAGTCAAGGATGGCCGCTCGCGCTAGCACAGCTTTTGCGGTTAGTCCATGCTAGGGTGAGACGAAGTATAGCCTCTCATGTCTTTCTGTTGATACTTTTTTACTTCCCGAAGCTTGCAGTAGCTAAAGCTGAGGTGCTATTTATGAAACTACAACGAAACATTGTTTTTTTTTTTAGTTCTAAGACTCAATGAAGTCAAAAGTAAGTACGTCACTTCAAATTTTATTTCAAAACTTTCGGGGGCTCATGTGTTCGTGTGACAGCCATTCACCGTTTCAAATTATGAGCAATTGCTCTCAAAAAGTCCCCCACAGCCATGCTCCGTCGGTTCTCATAAAAAAAAGGCGGACCTTCTCATTTCTTGCCACTATGGCCTACTTCTGGCAAGGAGGCTCTTGGGAACTCTGCATCGACTCCAGCTTGTCTTCCGTCAGTTGATATTCTGCGGCGAGGCAAGTGAAAAACTTCAGAACCCGGGATGGGCACCTCCGACTAGCTTCAGGAAGCGGGAATGCCACCCTGGCGTTCGATAAGACGGCGTTCGATAAAACGGCGTTCAATGAAACGGCTTCGATGTAACGGTGTTCGATGAAACGGCGTTCGATGAAACGGAATTCGATGAAACGGCTTCGATGAAACGGCGTTCGACGAAACGGCGTTCGATGAAATGTCCGGTCCCACCTTTGTAGTACCCGATACCGACAGCACGCGCTCACTGGGAAAGTACGAAGAAATCGCCTTACACCAAATGTCGCCGTAGCACAGTCAAAGCCACCAGCGCGTGCAGGGACACGTTCAAATCGTGAAATGTTACGAAAGCGTGTTCCAAGCGCGAGAAGGAAGGAGAGCCGAGCTTTCATTCTTGTTTTTGTAATGAAACCAGGGGGGCTATGTTGCACGTTTTGGACTCCCACGAGACTAGGGAGAAGGAAGTGACGTAGGTGTGAATGAACCTATCTTAGCAACACCACGCATTGCGGAAACTCACCGTCATCAGCGACTCCACCAATCAACATTGTGGGGATTGTGATCCCTCAACATTCTGTCGCGTCAGTGTTTTGGCTCGCCGTGGCGGCCGCGCTGGCGTAGCGAGAGGTGGCGCTGCTTACCACTGTGAGTGGCTTCCTCCTCTCCCCCTTTGGGGCGATTTCCATTACGAACCCCCGCACAAAGGAGATCGACGTGTCGCTCCTTGATTGGCCCCTTCGCCTCCGCTGTTATCTTAAAACCAGCGGTCAGCGGGATCTCCGGGTCTTCTTCCGGCGCACCGGTGAGCTTTGACCCCGTCCTTTGTATCTTCGTGAACGACCGTTCGGCCGTGGACCACCTCCACTCCGTCGACGTTCACCAGCTTAACCGTTGACTTTTGTTATTTGTTTTGTATTGTAAATAAACAGAGTTTATCACCGTTACCAACGTGACTGGTGTCTCTTTGCGCTCGACGAGCAGCATGCCACGCGAGCACGAACCCGCTTCGCGGTAGAGCGTCTCGCCGCGAACGTGGTACTCCCAAAGGCAGTGGCCCTAAGGAGAACCACAACATCCAAAGAGCGTTGTTGACGTCACTT
>JAZHYW010028355.1:0-69063 GCA_037355805.1 Ixodes ricinus | reverse complement strand
AAATTGAAAATGGTAAACTCTCCACAAATCTCTATCGTAAACCGACAGATCAACAACATTATCTTCATTACCAGAGCGACCACCCTCGCCATTGCAAAAACAGCGTCCCCTACGGCAAAGCCCACTGTTTCAAACGTCATTTGCACGAAAGAGGAAGATTTTGATGCGAGCGCCCAGAAGCTACAAACCATGCTGGGAAAACAAAACTATCCATTACGTGTAATTGACGACAAAATTCAAAAAAGCTAAAATATTGAACCGCGAGGACTTAATTGCGAACCGCCCCCCCCCCCCCCCCCCCCCCCAAACCCGACCTACAGCGCTCGAATCTATGTCTAACTTACAGCACGAACTTTCGTAATGTAAACAGTATACTGAGACGGCACTATAATATTCTAGAACAAAGCGAACGTCTTAAACGTGCGTTTCTGTCCGCCCCCGGTGTGGCCTACAGACGATCACGTAACCTAAGAGACTCATTTGTAAACTCTCAACGGAATTCGTCATTGTTAAATGACGAATGCAAGCCGTGCACGAAACCGGGATGTCTGGTCTGCAAACGAATGCTACATACTAGCAGCGCTAGCAGCACACAATAACAATTCTTCTTAAAAATTCGAGGGAACCTGACGTGTGACTTTTTAAATGTGGTTTATTTACTTGAGTACAGTGTCTGCAAAATGCAATATATAGGGCAAACAAAGACAGCATTCAGGAAACGCGTCAAATAATCACAAATCTCATTCAAAATCGCTCCCAAGCCTACCTCGTTCAAAGCACTTTAGCCTCCCACATCATTTGTTCGAGAAACTTTCGGTAACGAACCTTGAAACCGTATTTAAGTCAGACCGCGAACGGGAGCAGCGCAAATCGTATCTCATATACCGATTCAACACGATCGATAAAGGAATAAATGAAAATCCAGGAACACTTGCAGCGATTAAAACGTTGTCGAAGAATTAACAGGGAACATCAATACTCACCCTGACCAAGTGGCACTGTATTTGCAGTTGGAATTGGCCCATTATTGTGTGTGTGTGCGTTCGTGCGTGTGCGCGTGCATGCGTGCGTGCGTGCGTGTGTGTGTCTGTGTGCGTGCGAAACAGGGACCCTTCCACACGCACTTCTGTACCCGCTGCTTCCTTTTTCTTCATTTTATCCACGCATATGCGAGATCCGTTAATGTTATACTTTTTTTCATTGAAATGCGATGCAAGTCTGTGCCTTCCGCACTATGCTGTTCTGCTGCACACAACGTCACTCGGTCTTGACCCTAAACATCTGTATTTAGTTTTATTTAAATTTTAATGCTTTATATTTTCAGTTTGTATTTTTAATTCAACGTCCGGTTCAATGACGTCTTTAAAACTATCCGGATTACAATTACAAATTACCCTGCCTCAATTGTGTGTGTGTGTGTGTGTGTGTGTGTGTGTGTGTGTGTGTGTGTGTGTGTGTGTGTGTGTGTGTGTGTGTGTGTGTGTGTGTGTGTGTGTGTGTGTGTGTGTGTGTGTGTGTGTGTGTGTGTGTGTGTGTGTGTGTGTGTGTGTGTGTGTGTGTGTGTGTGTGTGTGTGTGTGTGTGTGTGTGTGTGTGTGTGTGTGTGTGTGTCTGTGTGTGTGTGTGTGTGTGTGTGCGTGCGTGTGTGTGTGTGTGTGTGTGTGTGTGTGTGTGTGTGTGTGTGTGTGTGTGTGTTTGCGCGGGGATTACCGTTACAAATTACTTTCGCTGAAAAGTAACGGATTTCTTTACTCGTTATGTTACAACTTACTTTCACATGACTTTTCCCGTACACCTATCCACAAAACAATAGAAGTAGCTTTGATATTTTTCAAACAAATGTTCTCCAACGCTACTTCTCATTTCTCATACGCCCGTATTATGGTAGTCCTTGTAAAAATAAAATATAGTATTTAAGAGAAAGAGTGTAGATGCACTCCGTTAACCTGTAAGCTGACAATGCACCGTAAGCTGCAACCACACCCGCCATCCCGCTAGCTTACGGCCTCCGCAAATGATCCCTGGAATTGTGCAGAAAAAGCTAGCGGTGTGCATGCTCAGTAGCAGCGTCTACCTCCACTACGAGATTCGGAGCCGAAGAAGCGATCTACGAAAGTTCCCTTTTGACTCGCGTGTTTCACTTGTTATTTACAAGAAAATAAAAAAAAAAACTTGGTCCTAACGGTACAATGTATAGCCAATGCAAAATGCAGGTGTCACAGCTTACCTTGATGTCTTTCCGTAGATTAGGCTATGTTGTTTTCCCTCTGATGAGAATGTGTGTTTTTTTTTTGGCAAGCAAAGTATGCACTGAAACACTAGGTTTCTGTTCTCCTTAATGCCTTGAATTTTGAACACCTCATTAAGAGATGGCCATGGAGACGACGGTCACTTCATGACCGAAAACCCGACCAGAAAATAAGAAAAAGTGGCGGTTACGGGTTATCGATTGTTCATCGGATCTCACTTTCATATCAATATTCGGGGAGGCCAGGAGAGGGGAGGGCATAGAGAGTGAGCAAAGCGGTGGCCATCGGCCTCACAAAACAACAGAGGACCACACCACTTTTGCGCGTTTTCTCTCTCTCTCTCTGTCAGCACTCCTTAGATGGCCTAACCCCCCCGCCCCCCCCCCCCACCCTCCGCACACACCCCCCCTTGTATGTTGATTGTCAAGTGAGGAGTGGACTCGACCACCATGTCCAGACAAGTAAACCAAAAGAAGTATCGTCCGTACCCTCGAAGACTATGCTCTTAGCCTCGCGGCGGGCGCTTTTCAGCCGTGCCTCAAGAACGTGCTAGAATGCAGTAGCGCACATCAAAAACAAAGAGAATTCCACCCCCTCGCGCGAGGCTACATCGTCTGTTACGCGAGTTGTAAACCCGCGAATCGAGGGGGTGCGGACCTGCGTTTGATGTCTGTGCAGGTGGCGGGAGACATCGAAGGAGTTGGAAAGGCTGAAACGGTGAAGAAGCAGAAACAAATAAACACGAAGAGCTTTATCCTGCCCAGGAGAAGAAGAAAAACACAATGGAAGGCGACGGGGAGCCTATTCGGCGTTGTCTTACTTGATCTTTGTCATATATTTGTACATGCCTTGCCCGTTTTTCTAATTGTTCTAGAGAGCAGTCATAAAAAAAATTCTGTTTTCTTTTCGGCTATTGTCCTCTTCCTGACGTTTTCTATTTCGTTCAACTTGCTCTTTTTATGCTGCTGAATGCTCTGCTCTGCCGAAAAAAGTAACGTGTCAATTACAATATTACTTGAAAAGTAACGGATTACAAATAATCCATTACTTGTAACGGATTACTTCCCAAGTCTGCGCGCGGGCCACATAATCCTTGGAAAGAAAAGAACCTCCCTTCAAGCTAAAAAAGAAAGAAGCAAAACAAGCGGCATTTCCGTCGTTACTGAGCGGCGGCGCGTCATTCAGTCTGGCAGCGGTTACTTCGGATCGGGTTTGAACGGCAACTACCAAAACCGAAGGCAACGACAGCGAGCAGCAAAGGGAGGTGAACACGCGTGATATTTCTGAGTCAGTGATCGGTGACATTGGTGATATTTCTGAGTCAGTGATCGGTGATATTGGTGATATTTTTAGGTCAGTGACTATTTATGATATCTTGTGAGTCGGTGACACTGGTGATATTTTTGAGTCTGTGATATTTCGTGAGTCGGTGATATTCGTGATATTTGTGAGTCGGTGATATCGGTGATATTTTGTGATTTTTCTGAGTTGGCAAAATATCGTGATATTTTTAGTCTAATATTTTGTGATACCTGTGAGTCGGTGAAATCGGTGATATTTCGTGATATCAAGATCATGTGTCGGGCTAGTTGCTTATACATTACACAATTAAGTGTAGCGCTAAAGACGAGGACAAGTAGAAGACAGACACGGACAAGCGCTGACTCACAACAGATATTTAGTGAAGAATCAAAGGAAGATAAAGCAGAAGTGCAAGTACATATACAAAATGAGAAAGAAGACTAACCAATACGAAAGAAAGCAACAATTATTTTTGACTTAAAAATTAAGAAATAAGAAAAGAAGCGGGGTAAAAATTAAAAATGTACACTAATGAAACAAAAAAAAACTGAAAGCCGTTTACAACACCCTGTAACGGCGAATTAGAGCGCAGCTGTTGAGGAGGAAGAGGGGAAGGTACGGAGAGGAGGCTATGTGCGTCCTCTTCTCCTGCTCGTCTCCCATTTAGGGGAAATTTTTCTGCTAGATTTAGCGGGGAAATTTTTCCGCTAAATTTAGCGGGGAAATTTTTCCTCTAGATTTAGCGGGCACATTTTTCTGCTAAATCTAGCGGGGAAATTTTTCCGCTAGATTTGGCGGGAAATTTTTCTGCTAAATGTAGCGGGAAATGTTTCCACTAAATTTAGCGGGGAAGTTTTTCCGCTAAATTTAGCAGGGAAATTTCTCCGCTAGATTTAGCGGGGACATTTTTCCGCTAAATTTAGCGGGGAAATTTATCGGCTAAATTTAGCGGGGACATTTTTCCGCTAAACTTAGAGGGAAAATTTTCCGCTAAATTTAGCGGGGAAACTTACCCATAATGCGCCGCGATGTTACGCCAACGCCGACGCCGCTCAAGCCGGAAACGGGCGCCTAAGAGCTGCGCTCTAATATAAAACAAAAAGGAAAGAAAAAATCGGCAAAAAAACAAATTGGATTGAAAGCCTACTCTAATAAAATGAAAAAAAAATGAAAAAGGAAGAGAAAGAAGAGGCCGCTGAAAATTAGGAACTGACTACGCTGACGGGGCCCCTCACTACGGTGACGGGGCAACAGCAACCGATACAGATGTCGAATGGATACCACATTACAGAAGCGCTTCGTGGCGCTGAGGTACAGCGTTGGCTTCACGAGCTGGGGGTCTACGGTTCCAATCGCGTTCGGGGCAATACTTTGTTCACTTTTTATTTCTTTTATTTAGGTCACAGACGCTATATTTACGTGTAGGGACAGGGACAGAACCGCAAAGCGTGGGTTAATGTGCTTGTATATTACAAGTTATTAATTCCCACTCTTCCCACCACATACAACACAGGACGGCCCCCTCACTCTTCCCGGCCGCCTTATACGGTGAGGGGCCCCCTCACTTTTGCGTACCGCACTACGGTGATGGGGCCCCCTCATTTTTGCCGGCTGCACTACAGTGACGGGCCCCCTCACCATAGTGAGTGCCTGAAAATTAATCTAGTTAAACGAAGTTCTCAGACAAAAAGATTGTAAGTAGTGCAGTTCCTTCGCCGATAAGGCTACCGACCGTGCACTTATGAATGTATCCCCTTTAGCTGCTATGACTTGCGCCTCATAAATTTCTCTTGTCATTTGATCGCTGAACTGCCTTAGGATTTTTGTTCGATGGAATAAGGGAGTACACTTGCAATCGCGTACATGTAGAGCGAGATGTCCCGCCGGTGATGACTTCAGAGACAGTGCACGTTCCTTCAACCTCATGTCCGCACAGCGGCCAGTCTGACCCACGTACACCTTCCCACACGAGAACAAAATCTCGTATACTACGCCTTTCAGGAAGTTCACAAACTTGTTAACATGCTTGACATCGCATTTGTCCTGTTTGTCGTGTTGAGGGTTGATTTTAGGGCACAGACGTTTCAACTTATCAGGTACAGAAAGCACCATCTTGAAATAAAACCTGTGTGCTACCTTTTTCAAGTTATGTGATATGCAATGGATGTACGCGCTATAGCTGGTCGGCTACTCTTCTCTTTGCTTCGGTCTTGTATTCTTTCATGCATTAATATACTTTCTGCCACATCCGCAAAATGAACACGAGGTATCCCGAACTTTGCAGTCGCTGGATTCGGTGAGTGATCTCTCCGGAAAATGGTGACACGAATTGTTTAACGCCGCTCTTAAGAAATCGGTCACGATTCCTCGTCTTCAGCGTTACCTTAATGTGTTTCGTGATATCTTTCAGTCAGTGATATTTTGTGATATTTGTGAGTCTGATTTCGGCGATACCGATAATATTGTTCATGATGAAAGTCTGAGGTGATTTGACGAGTCGTGAGTTTTAATCTTGATAAGTTCTGTGATACAAGTTGTGGTGACTTTTGACTATTCACGGACTTTGTGATATTGCCACGCCCAACGCCGAGCGAAAGCGTGCGTGGCCGAATGGTTACCGCGCTTTACTGTCACGCGGAAGATCTGGGTTTCATTCCATGTCGCGGAATGTTCTTTTATTTGTTCTTTCTACTTGTAGTTCTCACAAGTTCGAGAACTTTCTCGTCTCATCGAGTTACAAATGTTCTACGCGCCGAACGTTCCAGGCCGAATGTTCCAGAAACCCACGCCGGTACAAAAGGTGCTCCGCGTGGCGAGCTGGAGTCAGTTTCGCCCCAGCATTCGATCCTCCTGTCACGCCGCCATCGACGACCGCGACCCTCTATTGATATCTTCCGATTCTATATTTTTTTGTTTTGGCACAAGTTCGCCCCATTAAACGTTTAGATTGTTTCAGTTTTCGTCGTCTCATCAATTGTCATTCATCACAATATGACTGGTGGTGGCTTTTGGATCTTGGAAACATTCGTGATGAGTGTGAGTGAATTCTGAAAACACTTTGTAAACGTGATATGACATTGAATGACTCGGATTCAAAATGCGGACCTATACTCCTGAGTATTCGAAGATGCCATTTGAAATTGTGCGCTTGGATTTTGCAGAGTTGAAGACAAAATTGTGAAGGAGTAAAACAGACAGAATCGATTATTCTTTGCATTGATGAATGCACCAGAATGATAGCCGCATGAGCTCGGAGACAAGACGCGAGCAGTGTTATAACTCTGCTCAGCCGCGAAATAATTAATCACATTAAGTCCTAGAATCCGACAATAGACTAGCGTTCCGAGGCAAAAAGTTCGAACGAAAGGCAGCAGAGCTAGTTATTTTATTAAGGTTCTCTGGACAATATCATCCAGCAGTCAACGGTCTGGTTGAACGAGCGATTCGAGATATTAATTGCAATACACCAAGATGTACCCATGTTTTTCTGGTGGCTGGAAGGGCTGTCCTAAGGCGAATATGTCTGACCGTTTATCAGGTATTACTCAAAGGGCCTGAAATGTAGCTCGACCTTTCCGGTCGCTGAAAAAGTTTTCTTTCTTCCGGCCGATCACAAGCTGCAGGCTAAGAGAGTAACTGCGACTCAAGAAGTCATCAAAGGTAGACGCCGGATACCGAACGCACAGGAGCGACATCAAGATTAATCTTGATAAAAGATATAACATTACAATTCCAAACCTAAAGTCTGATGATCCCGTGCTTGTCAGAAAAGGAACCTCTCGGCCGAGTGCCAATTTCTGTGGTCCTTACTGTGTTTTGAAAACGGCTTCCCAGCAGGGGTATAGTGATTTGGTACCCGGGCACTAATGAGACGACGGAAACTACCACAATTGAAAACGTTTTTAGTATTGTCCCTGGAAGGATAACTTCTGAAGTCTAGAGAAGCGAGGTGACTCGAGAAGTTTAATAAAACCACGATGAGGGAGGAGGAGATGGAATAAACAATAAAATGCAGGATTAGTCGGTTAGCAAAGAGTGTTTTAAGCACTGTGGTGCAGCTTCCCTACCAAAAAACCTAATAAAACTTTTCACTATCTGGATTATGGAACTGGAAACCTGTTTCTAGAAGCCTGAAATACTTATTTCAGACAAAAGAATACTTTTTGAAAACTTGAAATCCAGATAGAATCCAAAAAGATTTCAAGTTTCATAATCCAGATAGCGAAAGTTATACTGGGTTATTCGGTAGGGTTGTCAGTCTAAAAATATGAGGCATTTTTGTCGTAGAGTGCTGTCCAGAATGTGCAGCAGTGCTTTTTATTGCCATGGAGTTTAGCAGCAGTGGATGTGAACCTGTAGGTCTGAACAATTTCTAGAGAAAGGATAAACTTACCTGAGGACGAAGAGTTTTCGCTTGTTGATCCGTCGGTAAATTAAATGCATAAGGTCAGTGTATACATTGTAGACAAAACCCTGAAACTGCGGGGGGGGGGGGACAACACAACACAAAGAGCTCAGAGAGTTTGTGTTGTGTCGTCATTTCCCTTCCCCCCAGTCTCGGGGTTTTGTATAAATGTCAAACCTTCACCAGCTTGTTTGCGCCCTAACTTTTTGGGTCAGTGTATCTTGCATGTATGTGTGATAATGCGCAATGCATGCAAAATAGTTTTACACTATGGGGATGTGTTCCCAACCTCGTCTATGTGTAGGAACAGTGGGTGGAGACAAGATCCAAGGCGGACAGTGAGGAGGTTCAGAGAAGACGAGCGAGCTGTGGGATATAATGCTGTAGAAGTGCGACGGGCGAAGAAATCGCCGCGTTCGGGCGCCTCAATTCGGAAGATAATGCTAATGTGGAGGTAAATAACAAAACGCAGCCTACCGAGTGGTGTTCCTGGCGTTATCCGTCTCCCACAAGTGGTGACCCGGGCAACTTTCCGAGGATGAAAGATCAACCACCGTCCTCGATCCCAGCTCCAATCGCGGCCGTTGCGGTTTGGCTCTCGTCATTCCGGGTAGAGCAACCCGCGAGTCTGGTCCCTGCAGGCCGAGTCGCAGATCCACCTAGCAGGCATTACAAGCCAGCGACTGCCACAGAACGTGCAGGTGGTATCTTGCAGCGGCCGCGCCGCTCAACCTGGAGGAACTCACAGGTTTGGCAGTCGCGGTCTTGGAGGTCTTTACGCCGTCCACCGTTAATATCGCCGCCACCACCACGCTGTCGGCAAGCGATGTCCCTCAGATGGCGCAGGACGTCCAGACCCCAAACGCGTCCCAAGGTTACGTTTATCAGCTCCTGCCAACGTCTCGAACAAGTTGTCCCTGCTGCGACAAGACACCGAGCACTCCGCGCGTTCTCCATGCCGTCGCGGTGCTCTACATCGCGTCGACATGACGACAGCTCTTGCAGAGATCAATCCTCAGGTCTCTGCTACAAAACAAGTTGCCAGCGGCCTTTGCCATCAAATTCATATAATGTGTGGAATGCATTAAAGAAAATTGCGAGTGCGCAGTGCAATTCGGTCTGCTCACGTCGACGTATATTTCCCCGCAATATTTAGCGGGGAAACTGGATTGGAGTCTAGGTCAAGAGACGCGAACATTTCCGCTAAATTTAACGGGTGACTGAAGTGGTGTATAGGTCACGTGACGTCAATTTCCTGGTAAATTTAGCGGGGAAAACTCACAGACCTCAATGACAATTTCTGGATCGCGCTTCCCGCTCCCGCAAGTGAAGCCACCGGACGCTACCTCGCTGGGATACGATTTGCAGTTTTGCCAGCGTTTTGCTGCGGTTTTCCAGCGTGCTGTAAACACGTTTTCTACTCGTTCGTCGTCATTCGCCGTAGAAGTTTTTTAAGACTTTGTGTACCGTTGAGACTTGCCGTTGTGAACACGTGGAAAATTTTACGAAAGCGCAATGTCGCAGGAAAAGGCAGAACTCGTCGAAAGCAAGGGTCTGGCGGCGTGTTCAAAGCTTCCTTGGCACGCCGAAGTGCCGTGTCTCTGTGCCTTCGCGCGCTTGGATACCGACCAAGAATCGACGTCGTGTGGATGTGTTTTGCGAGTGCAATGTGCGTGAGGCCATATCAAAAGGTACAACTCGTCGAAAACAAGAGTCGCCGGTCTCGCGGCGTGATCAAAGCTTCCTTGGCACGCCGAGTGATGCATCTTTGTGCCTTTGCCCGCTTGGATACCGATCAGGAATTGACGCCGCACCAAAGTTCTGGACGTGTGTCGCGCGTAGATGCCTTTAGATCATTTATATATATATCGGCCACGGAGTTCTGGATCGTCCAGCTGTTCCGGTGAATTGCTATCAATAAAAGGGGGGGGGGAGTGATCTGTACGTGTTCTTATGTACTATTAACCATGGCTATGTCCCAAATCTACTCTAATGGATCACATGGGAGCACGAATAGAGCAAAGCTGTGGAGCAAAGAGGGTTTTCGAAGGCAAAAGTACAAGACGGCGAGAATGAAAATCTTTGAAGCGCGGCCCATATGGTCGCGTGCAATCTGTTGACCAATCACATATTAGGCGAGCCGCGCTCAAACGTCAAGTGCAATTAAGTAGGTTGATAATGAGCCAGCACTGATCAGTGATGAGGAGCTCGTTTTGCGCAGTATTCCGTAAATCGTCTCAGGACGAAAAAAAGACGTACCATCCCCCCCTCTTCCGTCGCTACTCGACGCTGGAATAAGCTCGTTTGTGGACCGCGAGTGCCGCAAGTATACAGTCGTCAGAGTAAAGTAAGACGCTGATCCAGAGGCACATACGGCTTCACGCACATTGGGCTCGCTAAACACATTCACACGGCGTTGATTGTTGGTCGGTACCCAAGCGTGCGAAGGCACAGAGACACGGCACTTCGGCGTGCCAATGAAGCTTTGAACACGCCGCCAGACCGGCAAAACTTGCTTTCGACGAGTTTTGCCTTTTTGCTGTAGCACTGCGCTTTCGTAAAATTTTCTACGTGTTCACAACGGCAAGTCTCAACGTTGCACTGAGTCTTAAAAATCTTCTTCGGCGAATGACGACGAACGAGTAGAAAACATGTCTACAGCACGCTGGAAAACCGCAGCCAAAGGCTAGCAAAACCGCAAATCGTATCCCAAGCGAGTGAAGTCCGGTGGCTTCACTCGCGCTGCAGCAAACAAGCGGGGAAGCGCGATCCAGCAATTGTCACTGAGATCAGTGGAAACTGAATTAATGTTTCGGCCACAGGACGTGAAGTTTCCCGCTAAATTTAGCGGGAAACTGAGTTGAAGTATAGGTCACGTGCCATCAATTTCCCCAAGGTGTGTACGTCACGAGACGCCACTTTTCTCGCTAAATTTAGGGAAAAAAATGCACGGACGGGCAGACGGACAAAATTTTAGGATTTCGAGGTAGCGTTAAAAAGCATTTTGTGCTTTTAAAAAGTTATCGTATTAGAAATCGATTAAAAAGGACCGCTGCTTGCGTACAGTGATCAAAGTGCCAATGCAAAAATAGCATTGTACGTAAAAATTGTTTCTAAAACTGCTTGGAATTGTATATTTTGAGTGGCTCAGACAGAGGGAAAGGTCAAACAAGAATCTGACTGCATCTTTTGGCCTTGTCCTAAACTTTGGTCAAAGTTTCGGGAACATATAGCGCGCTGCTTTAACCGATATCCGCCACTGACCAAAAAGGGCGCTCTTAAGAACTAGTTATTTAAAGCAACTGCGAAACCAAATGGTAATTTTTTTTAAGTAAGAAAATTACTCTTTGAGGTTAAACACTCATTGTTTTTTTATTGTGGAGAGATACAGCGTTTCAATAGTCTTTAATATGGTTTCGAAACGTCTTGCGTCTTGACGAAGCATAATTCTATCACTAATATATGAATAAGTAGATAATCATAATATAACTTATTGCGAGGGGAAAAACGAAAATATTTTCAAGCGACACAACACAAAAAATTGAAATTGGATAGCTCCCGGATCGGGCTTACATTTACAATTTTCTAGTATATTCGGTGTCACTTAATGACTTTGCAGAATTTGCACTAAGATGTATTATATAACACTAATGTTTATTATATAATTGTAATATTTTTCATTAGCGTTGATTATAAGGCCTGCAGGTTTGTGTGTGTTTTTTAGTAGTTCGTCTTACGTAAACGAATAAAATTAAGCGGTCTATTACAGTTCAAACAAAAACTTCAAATCAAATCAATTGTTATTCCACCTCAAGCATTACGAGATCTCGGAAGCACGGATTATTATACGCGTATGTGCTTCTATAAGAACAAGTTTTTGATTAAGCTTTTAGCAGACAGTGGGGCCCATTCGTCCACTTTGACTATCATTTTTTTTTTGTTAAACTCAATGTGACGAATTGCAATTCTGATTCCGTACAAGCACAAGACTTATAGTGCGGGTTAATTCATAAAATGGCGGGTTGTATTAGTAGTCTTGAGGACACTCTCGCAGTTGTCTTTTGATGATTTTACCGGCGTCGTCCCTCGGAATTTTGTGAACAAACTTTACGCCCCCGTGAAGGTGCATGTGGCTTTCAAGCTGACCTGAGGAGGAATGCAAGAGTTCAGTTTATTTGCAAGTTACACTTCCAAGACAGCGTGTTAGTAGAAACCAAAGCCTAGTACCGCATGAAACAAACGATGCTCTGCGGCGACCCTTTTTACACTACCTTCTTTAAACTCGGTTTACAGTGCACAGTGCGCAGTTTTGTTAGTGCTAACCCCTCCAATTAACTGGAAATTCATCGTATAGGCTCTTTCATTCAATAAGCAAATAGGGTCAATAATATCGCGACCAATATTCACACGCTTTACATGAAACATCTTCTTTAGCCACTACTCAGGGGGGGGGGGGGCAGTAAATGCATCCATTAGTGTTGTCACCTCCGGTTTTCTAGTAACTCGTCTATTGCCTGATTCATATTTCTGATATGCAGGCACCACGTAAATAATGTCGCGACTGGTAGTCACCTGCAACAAAGTTTTCGATCTCTGTTTGGGTGAGAGTGCAGTAAGGTGTCTTCAACACCACAAATGCCAGGGCTGCCTCCAAATATGTTGGATGAAGAAACACCAATGACTGCGGCGTCTGCAATTCCTTCGTGGCTGAGCAACACGCTCTCAATGGAGGCAGGTGCCACAATGATCTCCTTGCATCGGAAGAGCTGGTTCATCCTTTCAACGAAGAAGAACTGGCCGTCTTCGTTATAATAGCAGATGTCCCCTGTAAACAACCTTTACGGATCAACGCTAAAATGACTGTTCGTTAAAAAAAGAAAGAGCAGTCCTGTGTGAACCCACAGTACACTCACAACGATAGCTGGCATCGGACCCTAATGAATCCCCGTGTATCTTGCACCTACCTTACCTGGTGGAACCGTCGCCAATGCCTGCTTGGAGACTGGCACACTCATCAGTAACTATAAAAATATCTATACTCCATCCACCCTTAAGCTGAGACTGCAGCCACTGCCACAAGCACGAGAGCTCGAGGTCGCTGCTTCGAAACGTTCTTCCGCAGAACGAGCGCTCGCGCTAGAAATACATGTCTCAAAGCCAGGAGCGCGTTCTAACTCCCGCTTGTATATAGCTTTGGCTTCAGTCTCAGCTTAATGGTGAACGGAATATAGACGGGTGCTGGTCACGTGACTGTAACAGTAGTGACGTGATATTATAACCTCATGTGAACCATAATGTCACGTGACACCGTGACGTCACGTGACATAACATGACATCCTTAGGTCACGTGACTGTGACGTCGCGGTGTTACGGGACGATGTCGACGACGGACATCATTTCATAGAGCCCGTAACAGCTATCCCCGTAAAAGAAGCGAGGTACAAACAAAGGCATGGGAATCGAGCATTGGTCGTAAATGCACGCGGCCAGACTGATTGCATAACTCATTACTGATGACATCGTGCGAAGCTGACGCGGTACAGGCTCGCGGTGGGATAATATAATTACGAGCCGTTCCACACGAAACCTCCCTTTTATGTTTTACTGGCGACACAAAGCTTTTGGAAACGCCATCTTGCAGTCGTTTAACCCCTACATATGCTGTTTAAATGAACGAGACTTCGTGCACTAGGTTGTTTTTGTACCGGGCCCTTATATAACAGTTTGCATTGATCAAAACTTTATTATTGTTCAGTGCTTTAAACGCTTGGATAATAATTACAGATTTGTATAGACGTTTTAGCAGTCTCTTGCTTTTTTAGTGTATATTTTGGTGCCTAAGCATCTGGTCTTAAAACAGGTCAGATACTCTCTCGGTACACACAACAATTACTGAAATCTCAATATTAGATGAAAGTTACAGGATCTGTACACTTAAGACTGCTTACGTGTAGGAAGGCGAAAGCATTATAGTCCCGCGGGAGAAATGTTTCCGAGTAATGTTTCTACACGTATTAAACGTTGGGACGACGTTGAGGACGACGTCCTAATGATCGACGCCAAGTACGGCGCCCAGGACGGTCTCTAGGACGACGTCGAGGACGACGTCAAGACCGGCGTCTGGGACGACGCCGAGGACGAGCTCTCGGACGACCTCAAAGAAGACGGCGAGGACGACGTCTATGGACGACGTCTGGGACGACGTGTGGGACGACTTCTTGGACGACCTAAAGAACGACGAATAGGGCAACGTCTAGGACGACTTCGACAACGACGCCAAGAGTTCGACGTCTCTCTAACGACCTCTGGGACGACCTCAAGGACGACACCAAGGACGGCGTTGTCTTTGAGCCGACGATTGAGCGGCGCATGCTTCACGTCTTATTTTATGGGCATCTTTCGGGCCTAACGACACCGCGCTCTTTCGCGCAATGTGAGAAGTAAAGCCCGGTTCACACCGTTGCGTTTGACTGCGTTTGACTGCGTTGCGGCATCGAGACACCAGGACATCCCTGCTGCTTATATCGCGTGCCAGGAAGATTCCTTGAATTGGATTCCACGCTTCATCCGAATCACAGATGCGCCGGTGACGCGCTTTCGGTTCTCGCCGCAACGCAGTCAACGCACTCAAACGCAAGTGTCTGAACCGGCCTTAAGGCTTTCGCCTTAATAAAATGGTCAAAATCAGCGTTCATCACAACCTTAACCCCGTCAAGGGTGTCTTAATTTGTTCGTCCAGCATTTTGTTCCTCTTAGTTTTATGACTCGGGGAATATATCCGCATGCTGCGTTACATAACATGATTAATTTTGCTCAAAAACACAAGTTCAACATAACTGTATACTTTGCAAGGCGCCCCCTTGAAAAATAAATAATTGCACCGATAAGACCCTTTTAGCTTTCCCTCACGCATGACTTCTACGGAGCTCAGTGCAATGAAGAAAGAGAAACCCCTCCTTGGCTCAGGCGGTATATCATTTTGGTGATAATCAATTATTCACAAGTTTGGTGCCCCGTCGGGTGTACTCTGGTGTCCGTGTGGTAAAATGGCCCCCTGAGACCTATGGGCATTCTACTATAACTTTAACTTACATGTAACGGTCCAGTGCTACGACCTTGTGTAACGGTTTTTCGTGAAAAGTCAGCTTATAAACACATTCCGCCTTTAAGAAAAAAATTCCGAAAACACCTAAGCACTTCTTACGAGTTGTGAATTCGAAAGCCTGTATGTTGTTCTTCGCGCCGCGGTTGCTTCTGATTCTCTTGAGGCCGCTGCCGCTTCTGCTCCTCTCAGCGGGGGCCGCAGCGCCATGGAGTGTGGAGTGGAGTTCTTTGGAACTATGCCGCGCGCCAGCCAATGGGAGTTAATCCATCAATTCGCTGCTACAGACTACAGGCTTCACTTCACGGGACAGGGGAATTTAGGTGCCGTTTGGCGTGGCTTCAAAAGCTGATAACGTCGGTTCGTTCCATTGGACAGTTAATGCACTCGCATTAAAACTCTATCCTCCTAATTCATTCGACAAATAGGCAGGAAGAAAGAAATGCTATCGCATTTAAAAATCGAAAATTAGCGAATTCTCTTTTATATTGTCAACTACTCCAGCTGGCGCAATCAATCACGACGGAAAATAACTCGAGCGGCGTGGTGAAACACTGCCTGCATGCATGGAAAGACAAAGTACAAAATTCATCGGCATAATAGAGACTCCGGCGAGATTTCGAGACGCACGTAACGGTGCATCATGGTCCTATGCAAGGACCCTGTTCAGAGTCAGAACAATTTGAATTCAGCGTTGCACAATGTAGGCCTCTAATGTACAAAGTGGGACATCCAGGAAAAAAAAAAACTGCCATAAGACTTCACCTGCATTGAGCACGAGCATCTATTTCCCACTCGCACGACTGGCCGTGGCGCACGTCGGATCAAAAGGGAGAAGAGGAGACGAGAGCATGCGCAGTGACGTCAGAACGTCGAGCTCTGATTGGAAGGAATCTGCGCCAGGAACAGACGACGTTCTCGTTCGCTCTGATTGGAGGGAGGCGGCGGGTAGAGGCGAAGGCAGCTAGCCTTGTCACCTACCCACTAATCCTTCCAATCGGAGCTCGGCGCTCTGACGTCACTGCATGCTCTTATCTCTGACGAGGCGGATGCGGCAGGGCGTCTGTCCCAAACGCTGGGCTGGCCGGGCCTCCATTGCGCGCTCGTAGCCTTTCGCTGCGCCAGCACGCTCGAAGCTCCCGAGGTAGCGAAGCGCTATCGGAGGCAAGATGCTCGTGCTGAAGGCGGGACGACTGAAAAGTCCCTCTGTTGTTCACATCCTGTCAGTGCCAATTGGCCGTGTCACGATCACCCAGCGATCACTGGAGGAAAAAACAAGTATTATAACGGCGACGATGAAGAACGTTTTTTTTTTTTCATTAATCTCACATCTTAAAAGTCGTTCCGCGTGGCGATATCCTACGAAATTAAGCAGCTGATTTTGAACGCCGCATTCATCGATTAGGGTTTTAAACGCATCTAGATTTAGGCCCAGTTAGAGAGTCACTTACACACTGTATTAAGAGAAAGGCACAAATAAGGGAAAACTTTATTAGCTACCGAGTAAATACATTCCGAGCTGGTCATATGCTGTATGCTCCTATTTATGCCTTAAAATACACAGGAGCAGATTTTGCTGGAATTAATATGCTTTCAGTTTAGTCGTCAACCGGGGCTCTTTCTTGGGTACTTAAGTAACCAATAATATATTTTCATATTTATGCTGGAGAAACTTTTAGCACAAAATTAGCTACCCGACATAAATGACAAGAATAAAAAATAAAGATAAGTAAACGCCGTGAATTCACTGGACGCTAGCTATATTTTTGTCATTGCTGGTTTCCCAAGTTTTGAGCATCCTCAGCTCTTAGTGAAGTACATTTGGTTAATTCTCTCGTAAGTTGTGCAAGCCCGGCTATCACCCAAATTTAGGATTCAGCACTTAACCTTTCTTTTACAGAAATCACTAGAAATAAGTCGGCATCACCTGATCGCACCCAGCCATCCGGAGTGATGGCTTGTGATGTGGCTTCAGGATTTCCGTAATAACCCCTCATGGAAGACGGCGTCTTTACGAATAGCTCGCCCTGTTCGTTGGGTCCAAGTATCTTCCCAGTCTTGATATCCACGATCTACCAAACAAAAGTCAATTAGTGGTTAATCGTGTGTTCAAAGTCATCTCAACGTGACAATTAAATTGAATATCAATCATCGGTATGTTTCACTCTTCGTAAGTCGCTAAACCCGCAATCCGATTAAGAAAGCGTAATGCAATTTTTCGGCCCGCTAAAATAAGCTATGCATTGCAGAAAGCTGAAACTCAGTCGCAATGTGGTAAAAACGGTGGAAATAAAATGCCAAACTTTCAGAACATGACGTTACCTTAATCAAAAGATGAAAAAAACAATGAAATTTTTTACCAGTTCACGTTTATCTATAACCTACATTTCTTCAAAACAAGAAATAATATTGTGGGCACCTGCGTCATTTAATCTAAATTGCAATAAACTTGTCAGCGCGAAAGAAAACAATATTGTTGTTCCTTGTTCCTTCTTTTGACGAAATTCAGTTTAAGTGGACGTCGGTTGCTAAAGAGATTTCGTCTGTTTTCTTTCATCTTTTGATTATTGTGACTACATCTTCTCGAACTTTCGCATTCTTACCTATCGCTTGCGTCAGATTTAGTGGAATTTCAGTATTCCTAAACTGCGTAGTTTCTTTAGTTTCGTGGTCTCGACCAAACCTGCTCGATCATTTTGAGACTCGCGCAAGGGGGTTTAAATGCCCCGAAGCGCGCTCTACTTGCCATTGCTTGTGCTTTGCTTAAGTGATAGGTCTAATATAAATCCAGAATGTCAGTGTCGCAGAATTTAACAGTGATAGGTTATCATTTTAACTTCTTGTTTTCTTATATAACCCGCAAACAAATAACCATCTCTTTCCATTTCTACCAGATGAAGTGGGTCCAAACAATTTTCTGCAAGGTTATTCGTACAAATATACCAGGAAATGTAGCGTTACTTCCCTGCTAAATTACGCGACATTTAAATTTGTTAAATCAAAAATGATCAATCGATACAGTTATCATAGATTTTTTTTTCAATTTTTTTCTATTTTGATCAACACACTACCTATGATTTACCTAAGATCAACAAAAATAAAATCTAAGCTAGCGACACCACGACTTTCTACACCCTACGATGGAGGCTTCACCGCTGTACAGCATTCGTTCGGGTCTAGAGATTATCTCTTTGGAGCCGACGTCGCGCGGCAAAGACCCTATAACGAAGACAAGCTGGCTCAATTTGAGTGAAGGTTTGTTCTCTTTTTTACTTTTGAAGGTCGTATGTTGTTTAATGTTTGCCACCACTGGTTAGTTTAAGACACTTCAGAGAATTAACGCTACTACTACATAACACTACTACAATAATGGCTAAGCAGATATATTTACGTACTTGTAAAATGCCTTTAAAAATGCTCATTTTATATATTTTGTCCCATTTTGTATAAACTAGTTTGTTGGTAAATAATTTGTTAATGTTTTTCTAAAAGGTGTGTACTAAACGTGATTCGTAGCTTTTTTCCATATCATTTTTATTGTTTTTTTAATATTCTGTGTAATGATGTAAGCCTTTCATAAACAAAAAGTTGGAAAAATTATTACTGCGTCCATGCTTCGGTGTAAACTTGACGGCTGTGTAAAGTACCATAGTGAAACCTTGGCAATATCCACACCTCGAGCTTCGAAATTTATTATTTCCGGAAGAAAATTAGCTACAACGCTAAAATATAAGTGAATTTCCCTCCCAAGGACTTCGCTTTCACATATATTTCTTTTACATAACTATAAAAAATATCAGCCGGACAATCATTGTGCGATCTGACGTGGAAACACCCTATACTATAAGTGAAATCTTAAAAGGGTAAATACCAATGACATTCATCAAGCTTACCTTAATTTGTGCCATTGGAGCTGGGAATCCGATGCCGTACCATTTGGAGGCACCCATTGGGGGTTGGCAGATCCAGCCAATTTCGTTACTTGCATAACAGTTTTTGAGGATAGATGAGTCAAACGACGGTTCCAGTTTTCGCACAACTCGGAGTGTGGCTTTTATACCAGTAAAAATCACTTTCTTGAGATAATTTAGCCGAACCCCTCCATCCTCAGTTTTCTTCGCAAGCTCCTATATCGTGGTGAATCTTTCTACTAGTGTAGTCACCTGCATCAGCACGAAAGTTAGCATTTAAACAATACTATTCATAATTTGTTTTCGTAGAAGCCGTAAATTTTAGAGTGAAAACGGACAAGAATATGAGCACTGAAGACAATGAATACAAGGTATTTTTGTAATACGCTTAATACCTAAACATTCCACGGTTCGATAATGCTGAGAAGGACCGAGGGACACAAAATGTGTTAAGCGACCATACCCATGATGTGCGTAGATTGTGTCTGTCTGACGAGAGTGTCAGCATGATCAAGCAAGTGTAGATGGTTGACTTTACCAACCAACTGCTAGCTCCCCCAAATACCTGCTCTGCTTATCCAATCCAAAAACTCTGACTTATCTCAGTTGCTATAGTGTCTGGTTAGAAATCCCAGGGTCCCACGCGTTCACCCACCCTTGGGAGTATTTTAGGTTCGTGGTTTTAATAAGCCCCTAAGTCAATGCCTTCAACCGGTTAATGGTCGAGCATACGCTTAAGGATAACAGCTAGCTTTTTCATAAACAACTTTGCTGATAAAACACATTTTGTGTTTAAACCAAAGCCTCACACGTGATGCGCCGACATGAATATGACACATGAACACCTGGAACAACTGTTCAATAATAGGTGTCGCGCTCTGTCGCTCCGTTGCAGAAAATAATGGAGGAAATAGCAACTGTATTTCTTTATAGCTAAAAATGTGCTATTTAAATATAAATTAGATCAGAATAAATATTTTTTTCATAACTCGCACTGCTACATCAGTTACATTTTGAAAGCTTCAGCACAGTATTCATCCCAGTACCCCTTTTGCTATCGTTAAGTCCACTTTCAGAAAGTGTGTTTCTTAGTTTCCCACTGGATATAAAATGTTTATTTTAGCCCTGCTAACGCGAATATGGTAAAGCCATTGGGATTATAAATTTTATTATTCTACATTGTTTATTGAAAATGACACTGCTGAGTACAGTGTGCGTGTCGTACCTTGTATTTCTTGATGGCGTCAAGCATTTGTTCTCTACAAGCTGATTCCGAGAAGAAAACAGTCTTCGCTCCGGTGTAAGATGCACACAGGTAAAGACGAAAGCCAAGCAACGTTGTAATAGAAATCCAGGAAGCAATAATGTCCTCATCATCAAAAAGATAGTGACACCTTAAAAAAGAAATATTAATAATAAGGGCGTTAAACTTGTTCAGTGAGATGGCTATTTTTGCTGTTTATTTGTCAGGTTGCAGAGCACGCCGTGCGTACATTTTAAGCGCGTCATCTTTGCTTTACTTACGTGAGAAAATTAAAATATATTTTTTGTGAGCAAACAGAAATCGGCATGTTTATAAAAGGCTCAAGCAAAAATGTCGACATCCTAAATGCTTAAAACACAGGAATGTTGGGCTCAATTCCCACACTTGCCCGTGTTCGTCTTTGTAAACATCGTGCCGGCGTGTGGTCGTGTATCCCTACTGAGTGTTTCAGGATGAAGAACCCCAACTAACAATCGAACAACACTCGCTAAATCTGTCATCTTCAGCGACTAACAGTGTCGCAATATACGGACAGATTAAACTCAGGATGTCTAAAATCTAACGTCATCTTAAGTTTCTAATTTATATATCACATGGTACCTTCGTCTTCGTTTTGAAGGTCATCCATCTTTTCAGTAAAAGCGCCTAAGGGCGCGGCGTTGTGTGTTCTGTGTGTGTTTATAGAGCATGAAGTTAGTCTGCCTCGACTGGCGACTTGTCTCTCAGCTGTAGATGATGAATTTAGCCAGTGCAGTACAACCACTAACCTGAGGTTCGAGGTCGACCAAGTTTGACTTCCTCGAGCTTGCAACGCGAAGTTCGACAAAATTTAGACTGAAGTGCGACTTTCGTGCGCACGCGCGAAAATTTTAAAACGAGCTGACACCACCTGACGGAGGAAAATGAAATACTTGTTAGATGTACTGCCTCACTGCATCCCGTTACTAACTGACGAAAGCATTGAAAGTATGCCCACTTTTACTTTTACATCGTGTAAACATCGGTAATCATTTATTAAAATGTAAGATAAACTACTTTCTAAATGTTTGCTCTTAAAATTTCGAAAGTTGTTGAGTTGAAGCCGGACAAAACTGTCCATAAGTCGAATTTTGTCCAACTTTGCTAAAGGTTCGAAGCTTCGCCAAACCAGTCTAACCTAAATGTCCGGAAAAAACTTCGCGACATCTCTTCTGATTACCAGCTAAGTACGCTAACCATGCTCGTATATGGCTGTAACTTGTCGGCGCCATCTCCGCAGGTTAGTTATAGTTATCTTGAGAGTTATTGGACGCAGCAGTATTGGGGCTATGCGCCAGAAACATTACGTAAAGGGCACCTAAAATTTGTACAGGCTGACAAAAATCTTGAAGTGAACCCTGCTAGAAACTAGGCTCCTTAAACAGTGTGTATATTTTCCGCAGCCTATTATCTGCCACAGTGTTGGGAAGTACTTGAACTACATTGTACTTAAAGTACTACTTCAAGTAGGTTTAGGAAACGTGTACTATCGTGAGCAATATGAGAGGGAACAGCGGAGCGCGTGCCAAATAGCCCCCAAACCCTACCCGTGGCGAAACGCTGCGGCAGCTTTTGGAAAAAGGTGGAGAGAGCGGTGCGCTTTCGTCTGCAGACGGCACCCCCGCCATGCTGGCTTTCCTCTCGCGCGGCACCTGATAACGATGAACATTGCCAGGCGCTTTCATATGTCGTATCATTTATCTGGGAATGATTACAGTGCTCCCCAATCACTGTCTTTTACACTGGTTGTGCGTGAAAAATAGAACAAATAGATGATCCAAACGTTAATAGTTATCATTGTCGCCAACTGCATTTTTGATCACGGTGGTATCAAGTGGTATCAAGACATTATCGCCGTTAGTAGTCGGCGATGAACTATACCGCGAGAAAAGTAAGCTGCCAGTGGCGGGGGTGCCGGCAGCAGATGAAAGCGCACCGCTCTCTCCACCTTCTTTCCAAAAGCTGCCGCAGCGTATCGCCACGGGTAGGGTTCGAGGCTATTTGGCACGCGCTCCGCTGTTCCCTCTCATATTGCTCACGATAGTACCTTACATGAAACACATTCTCTGAGTATGTACTTGTACTTTACTTAAAGTATTTTTTTTTCTGGTACTTTCCGAGGAAAGTACAATTAAGGACTTCAAAGTACATTCCCCAAATTTGGTTTTGTTAAATTAGTATCACGAAATGGTGCTTTGTTAACTCCAAAGAAATACTAGGAGGGATATTCTACCCTTACCAGAAACGTGAGTAGACGACGCATTGCACCGTTTGTTCTGGGGGCGGCTTTCCCGTAGCTTTTTGAACTCTCGCTACGTTCTCAGTCGGTCAGTGAGAGCGAGGAGGTTTAAAATATTAGAGCGAGCAAAATTAATCATAATCTAGCACCTGAGACTGTGGTGCGGAAAAATTAAACTTTCGAGTCGAAGAAAAAGACAACAGAGGAGAATGTCAGAATGTTTTGAGACATTTTCTTTTGTCTTTTCCTTCGACTTGAAAGTTCCTTATTTTTTTTTGCACCCCAATCTCAGGTGTCACGTTATGATTAATTATCACCAGCTCAATTGCACACTCACTGCTTTTTTTTTCATTAAGGATATGATATTTTTCTATCAGAGGATTGCTTGGGGAAGCTACGGGGCTGACGTCATAATCTCTCCTAGTATATTTAACCCCCTTGGGTGCAACAATCCAGTGCAGGAAAATTACTATTCAGTGATTTTCAGGAATTTAGCTCGATTCCAGAAAATAAGTACTCTTTGGCCACTTTATCAAATATTCGCAGCTGTTTTTGAAAATAGGCCATGCAGCCCTGATTACCAATGGGCAATGCATACCAGTTAAAAAATCACGGTATAGGGGAATTAAAGGCCATGATAAACAATTGTGTTCAAAATACTTGTACTTTACTTTTAAAGTACATTGTATTTATAGTACTTTACTTCAAGTACATTGCACGCAGTGTACTTACTACTTTATTTGAAGTACATCACGTCTAATTTACTTTGTACTTTACTTGAAGTACCTTTTAGATGCACTTTACCCAACACTGATCTGCCAATAAATAAAAGAATAAGAGGATCGTCTGCTCGCTGCTCCTATCGGGAGATGGCGCCACAAATTGCAACTATCGCTGACTCTGTCGTCTGCAAACATGTCCACCACGGACCCTGGAAAGTTTGTTGGCGTCATTTTTTAAAACATTTCACCAGACAAAATCCAACATCTATATGCACAACCGACGATAATTTGAACATTCTATGAACAGGTGACGAACTTTCTCGCTGTTATACGGCGCCAGAATTTATTTTGGACACGCTACATATCTATTTTTATTAATTACGATATACAAAGTATCTAAAGAGAGTGTACAAATGTTGTTGTTTTTTCTTTGCGAACAAATACCGCGTATCGCCAAACGATCAGTCTCCGCGCCCGACTCTAGCCCTCGCAGTCAAAACAGGATGCCAAAGTTCGAGAGCTAAGCGTTCTTTTATCCAAAAGTTATAAGCGATTTCCTGAAATTTTTCAACAGGAAAAGGGCGGCCGACGGAGCTCTCAAGTACATAGAACTGAATGGCGCCGGTCATTGAAAACGGGCGAAATCGGGCCCCATTCTCCCAGTGAAATTGTCAGATTGCTTATAACCTTTGAATGAGAGAACGCTTATAGTCCGCTGCAACCCTAAGAACGAAGGGCGAGGGTAAGACGGGCCGGGGGAGGAAGCAAACGGAACGCTGGAGAAGGGAGGAAACCTCCTTCTCTCGTTAGCGTTCCGTCTGCTTCCTCCTCCCTGGCCCGTCTTACCCTCGCCCTTCGTTCTTAGGTCGCAACGGACTATAGTTCTGAAACTTTGGCATCTGATTTGGACCACTAGCGCTACTTTTCGGCGAAGAACGAGCGTTCGGCAATCTCTAGTTTATTTTTGCGGCGAAAAAAATAGTTATTAAATTTATTTTCTGAGACACGATGTACAGAGCGCGACACTGTTAGCGCGAACAAGCGATCGCCAGTTTTCCAGTTTTTCTCTTTGAAACCAAGGGATGTCATCCAAGTTAATATTACTACGGAAAGAGCTCATTTAGTTCTATAATGTAAGCGATAAAATGTCGTGCTTGCTAATACTATATAGAAGTAAAAGTCGAAAATGCGCCGATGTCGTGTTCGCGCTAACAGTGTCGCGATGTGTACAGTCAAAGATGGGCTCGAAATGCGAAATCGATTTAATTGAGCCATTTCTTTGGGATATATAAAATTCGGAGTTAATGCCAGAATATAATCTTGTTTCTACATAATAAGGGCCAATATTATTAGCTACGACCTTTTTTAGAAAGGCTTTTTCGCCTAGAGCTTTTGTGCGTGTGGTGTACTGGAACAAGGCACGCACGGGCGCCACCCCTAAAAGACGAACACGATGACGATGCCAACAAGAGTGTACAATTACCAGGGACTACCACGTCCAGCATAAATTGCCTTCGCTACTTTAATACGAGTACTTATTACTGGCGACGAGACACTGAAGAACCTGCTGCAAAGCCATGGCTCACAAGGTGAGCATTGAGAGGTTCGAATCTACCGCTCCAAATGCTTGGATTGAATATATCGAACGCCTGAACAGCCTCTTCACCATTCACGAGGTAGAAGACCCAGACATACGGCGAGCTGTGCTGATTGGAAAATGTGGACCAGCGGCATACTCTGTCATGCGAGACCTCTGTTCGCCGGCACTACCATCGGCTACCAACTACGAGACCATCCTCGAACGGATGGAAAATTATTACTGTCCTAAACCACTGAAGACCTTACAACGCTTTCGTTTCCACAAGCGGGAACAGCAAGAGAACGAGACCTTCGCTACATACGTCAGCGCACTCCGTCGGTTGGGCGAAACCTGCGAGTATGGCGCTATGCTCAATGAGATGATCTGCGACCAGATTGTCTATGGTGTGAAAGACACCAAAGTACAAGACAAACTTTTGGCTACGAAAAACTTGGATCTGCAAACTGCTCTGGAGCTGGCTACCGCTGCCGAGGCCGCCTCGCAAGGAACACTAGAGCTGCAATCAAGATCAAGACCGTCGCTGCCCAGAATTCAGCCTTGCAGAAACACAAATGCTGAAACCCTAGGTTTAGACTCCTCGATCGTCAATGCTGTCCAGCGCAGCTCTCCTCGAAGACCTACGCAATCAAGCTCTTGTTTTCGCTGTGGAGGTCAGCACTCACCATCCAAATGTCGGTTTAAAAGCGTCCTTTGTCGCTACTGTAACAAGCTGGGCCATATCGAGAAGGTCTGCATGACCAAAGACAGAGAGCAACGACGACATCCACAAGCAAGGTCGAACGAGTCTCATGCAACACACGCGGTGCAGGAAGGTCAAGTTGAAAACCCACCTCGATTTGATGTGTACGCGGTGGAAAACAAAACTAGTGCCTCCGTATATGGTGATGGTGACTCTCAACGGAGTTCCTCTGGCCATGGAAGTGGACTGTGGAGCTGCCGTATCTATCATCAGTGAGGACACTTACAAGATGCTGGGAGCAGGGTACCTCCCCCGTTGACAAAAGATAACCATTTGCTTAAAACCTGGACACAGCAGTACCTAAGCGTACTGGGGAAGATAGAAGTTGACGTAGAATTCAGAGGCCACACCGCTACACTTCCCTTGTTTGTTGCCAGCGGAGGACAGGCTAGCCTTCTCGGGCGCGACTGGTTTGGTAGTCTGGGCATTGATGTCACAGGAGTCAACTCCTTACGCAGCTCCCAGCTGCTTGAACTTTTCCCGACGTTTTCGCAGGAGACTTAGGAGCCCACAGTGGTGAGCCCATATCAATTCCAATCGCAACGAACGCTACGCCGAAGTTCCTCAAGAGTCGGCCCGTTCCGTTCGCTCTTCGGCCTGCCATTGAAGCGGAGCTAGAAAATCTTGTAAAACAGCAAATACTGGAGCCTGTCAGACATAGCCGGTGGGCTACACCAATCGTGCCAATCATCAAGAAAAATGGCAAGCTGCGTCTTTGCGGTGACTACCGCAGCACTATCAACCCGTTTGTGATTGCTGAGACTTACCCGCTTCCGACAATCAATGACATTCGATCCACTTTGGCTGGAGGCGTCATCTTTACAACACTGGATTTAGCTCAGGCATATCAACAGCTCCGGGTGGATGAAGCGGCTGCTGATCTAATGACCATAAACACGCATAAGGGGCTGTACCGCGTACGCCGCCTAGCTTTTGGAGTTACTTCTGCGGTCGCGATTTTTCAGCGCTTCATCGACACACTTCTGTCAGGAATCAGAGGTGTAATTCCTTATCTTGATGACATTCTGATTACAGAAAAACCATCACGGAGCACGATGAACGCTTGAAAGAAGTCCTGCGGCGACTCTCGGAGGCCGGGCTTCGCTTGCAAAAGAAAAGTGCGTCTTCTCCTCTGCCAGCATCACATACCTAGGCTACAACATAGATTCGACTGGTATTCGGCCAACCAAAGAAAAGGTAGAAGCAATCCGCGATGCTCCAACACCACGTAATATCACCGAGTTGCGAGCATTTTTGGGAATTCTAAACTTCTACGGTTGCTTCCTCCGAGACCGCGTCGGAGTATTGGAACCGCTACATCAACTGCTGTCCAGCGGAGGAAGGTGGCAGTGGAGCAAGGTCCACGACGAAGCATATTTCCGAGCGAAACAGCTTCTCCAGAGCGACAGCTTACTAGTGCACTACGACGAAGCTCTGCCTCTTTCGCTTGCCTGTGACGCTTCTCCGTATGGTGTAGGCTCTGTCCTTAGCCACACCATGACAGATAGACGAGAGGCACCTGTGGCCTACTCCTCGCGAACACTAACTTCTACTGAACAAAAATATGCTCAGATAGACAAGGAAGCCCTTGCTATTGTCACGGGGGTCAAGAAATTTCACCAGTTCTTGTATGGGCGTCATTTCTTGATCTACACAGACCACAAGCCTCTCCTGGGACTGATGCACCACAACAAGCCCATGCCACTAGTCATGTCTCCGCGGATGCTGCGATGGAGCCTGATCTTATCAGCCTATGACTACGAGCTAGTTTATCGTCCGGGAAAAGAGCTCACTAATGCAGATGGACTTAGTCGTGTACCGCTGGCGACTACTATTGGAGAAGTCTCTGGAACACCCATGAACTGCTTGCTCTTAGAGGCGTCGCCAAACCTTCCACTCAACGGACAGAAGATTGCAGAGGAGACCCGTCATGACCCGGTATTATCAAGGGTCTTGTCATGCGTATTGAACGGTGGGTCAGACCTGCCATCCGACGAGAGTTTCCGACCCTTTTCTCAAAGAAGGTACGAGTTATCAGCTCATAAAAGCTGCCTGCTCTGGGGCAGTCGTGTGGTGGTACCACCTTCCTGTAGAAAGGAAACGTTAACGCTGCTTCACAACAGCCACCCAGGTATCGTGCGAATGAAAGGTTTGGCTCGTAGCTATGTCTGGTGGCCCAAAATGGACTCGGAGATCGAAGAAACGGTCAGGCTATGCTCTGTTTATCAAGAGTCCCGCCATGCTTCTGCAATGAGTCCGACGATACCTTGGGAACGTACAACCAAACCGTGGTCTCGCATTCATATCGACTTTGCTGGACCTGTGTATAATACGACGTTCCTCATTGTCGTAGACAGCTATTCAAAGTGGCTGGAGGTCGTGCAGATGGCCTCAATGACAACGTCACGCACGGTACGCCACCTTCGTGCTTTGTTTGCCACGGACGGGCTTCCAGACGTCATTGTGTCCGATAATGGTGCGTCTTTTACGTCAGCAGAATTCCAAGAGTTTTGCTTCCAAAATCAGATCCGACATGTTCGTGTCGCACCCTACCATCCGAGCTCCAATGGACAAGCCGAAAGAATGGTACAAACGGCGAAGGAGAACCTCCTTCGTATGAATTCCAACGGCTGGTCGCTGCGCCTAGCGAGAATGTTATTTGCTCAGCACTCAACTCCTCACTCTGCAACCGGGAAGACTCCAGCAGAGCTTCTCATGGGCCGACAGATCACGACTGCGTTGAATCGACTGCACCCAGACCTGGACGCTGATCTCAGTGCACGAAGTGAAGATTCATACAGGAATCAGCCTTCTGTTGATAGATTGCGGAGCTATAAGCCAGGTGACGAGGTGTATGCCCGAAATTTTGCATCTGGGCCTACTTGGATTTCTGGCAGTATAGTAGCTGTTACAGGCCCAAAATCTTACTTTGTACAAACAAATCAAGGACAGTTTTGGCGTCGCCACATAGACCAGCTACGCGCTCGTACTTCAGCTACTGGAAGAGGATCCGGTATTCTTGTATCCAGCTCATCGACGTTGCTACCTTCTGTTCTGCCTCCTTTCCAACAGAGTTCAGCGCCAAACATGCCTTAGCGGCGGGTCTCACCTCAACCATCGCCCAGGCAAGAAGTGAACTCACCCCAGCGGCAATTCTCACTTCAACGGTGGCCAAGGCAGGAAACAAACTCGACCCCACGGAGGATCTCACCTCAACAGTCGCCCAGACAAGAAGCCTTAGCCACTCCAACAACACCGTTGCGACGTCCAGCCGAAACATATCAACTTCCAAGAGTGAACGCGTCATCGGGAAAACCAAGTATTTCGAGTGACGGAATCGCAATTTCTGTCCCAAATGAACATGCGTCTATTCCAACACGATTAAGGCGTTCCGAGCTTGCCAGGACGCGTCCACGGTATCTTTCAGACTTCGTTTGAGTGAGGAAGGAGTGTGGTGTACTGGAACAAGGCACGCACGGGCGCCACCCTTAAAAGAGAAGACAACGACGATGCCAACAAGTGTGTACAATTACCAGGGACTACCCCGTCCAGCATAAAATGCCTGGGCTACCTTAATACGAGTACTTATTAGTGCGTACCAAGTGTAGTCCCCCAGAAAGCGGAGGGACGCAAATGCGAGAACTCACCCTGAAGGCAATCTGGCCACGATGCTGTAGTGAGTGTGTTCAATGGTCTTCGGGCGACCCGTTGTTCCGGATGTGTAGATCAACAGAACAACTTCGTTCTTTACGTCCTCCACAGAAATTTCCTCGTAGGTGTTTTCATTCAACGTCTTGAACTCAGTTACAGAAACAAACCCTTCGGCGGTGCCTACGGTGAAGTAACCCTGAAAGCGTTGGTCACGGGAATTTTAGGAGATATTTCCAGAGACTAGCCCCAAATGTTTCTTGGTTCGCAGCAACACGATTTGCCATCTAAACGGAAAGAAAGCGAGACTGACGATTCTGTCCTCAGAAATTATTCATTAATTTTCTTTCGCGTATAGGGAATATAAACATTCGGTGTCAGCATCACTTGCGATATTACTAAAGCGTGCACCCTTGCAAGGCAACCACAAGTTGTTGGTATTGTTTTGTCTTTTTTAGAAGATTTTGATATATTTGGGAAATGTGAAACGAAGGTTTACTACAGAGTCTCGAATAGGGACCAGGCTCTTTAAATAGACCGGAAAAATTGGTTTCTCAACTCATCGCGCTACGATTTTGTGCAGCCTTGCCTACACGTGGTGCATTTTTTATTAGTTTGCAAAGAGCGAACTTACCTGAGGAAAATGTAAAAAGAAAACTCGGAAGACACCTAAGCTGTGAATGCGAAAGCATGAATGACCGACGATGTGGATGCTAGAGGCGGCGCCATGTTCGTCAACGTCGAGACGAGCAGAAGCACCGCCGACGATGTGGATGATGGACGCGACGGCATGTTGGTCGGCGACAAGACGAGCAGAAGCCTCCGAGCGCGCGCCAACGTGTCCGTTTTAACCGGCGCGGGGCCCTTAGCGGCATGGCGGTGATGACGGCGATGATGATGATGATTTCTATCGGCGCAGTTTCAATGGCAGCACGGACACGCAGCGCCATCTGGCGGCAGTCGTTGAAACTGATGCGCGCCGCGGCCAATGGGAGCCTCGTCGCCGCGCGCCAGCCAATGGGGCCTTTGGGATCAGGGAAACTAGGTGCTGTTTTCGCGCTTCAAACTGATAGACGTCACCTCGCTCCATGGGACAGTTAACGCTTTCGTATTAAAAATTAAAGGCTTAACTCCTATAGAAACGCAGCGAAGCTACCGGTCTTCTCACTATAGGGCACCCTAGTGTTTGAAGACCGGCGGCTTCACTGCTTTTCCATAGGAGTTAAGCCTTTTTCTTTCTTACTTTTTCCTCAGGTAAGTTCGCTCTTTGCTAATTTTATTTAAAAATGCACCACCTGTGGGAAACCAGCACAAAATCATAGTGCGATAGGTTGAGAAACCGATTTTCGCGGTCGATTTAAGGCCTGTTCACACATGAAGCGGAGCGCTACAAGCGTAGCGCTTACCTCGCGCTAAGCGCGTGCTGACGGGAGCGTTCACCAGCTTTGTATCTCACCGTCAAAACTGTTGCTCATGGCAGACGATAAGTAGCTGACGGCACGTGAGGAGCGCTACATTAGCGCTTCGCTGCATGTGAGAACCGACCTTTAAAGAGCCTGGCCCCTATTTGAGACATCCTGTACATGAAAGATGATTGGCGGTCAAGTATATTCCTTAGCGAGGTGCTATGGTTCAATATAAAATTCCGCCATACATCGTGCAACGGGTTAAGGTCGATGCTGCGTCTTTCGTATTGTCTCTACTCTGTCTCGCACTAAGCAGGCGACTCTGCAATCCACTGTAGTCGATCAAGACACGTAAGTGCACCGTCACTGCGCTCGTCTTGTTTGTGCGTCTGCAATCACCAGGTAAGCCAATCACGCGCAAAAACAAAAAGCGCGTGATCACGCCACATTCATTGCGCGTGATTGTTCTGGCGCCGAACGGCAAATGAGAAAGGGCGACGAGCGCCCTCACGATGCACTTCTGAAGCCGCTTGACTCACTCCACCAGATCGCCGGCTGCGGTCGGGCTTCGAGGGAAACTGAACACATATAGTACAGGGATATTAGGGAGGTTTAGGGAACCGTCTTCGCACATCCCATGCGGTACGATGGGCCCTCCGGTATGAGCTGCGCGTGTGCTAGAGCAGAAGACTCTCACATGCGCAGTACGTACCGGACGGCCTATATCGTACAGTATCGGATATGCGAAAACGGTTCCCTAAAATTCCCTATTTACCGAACTACATAGGCATCCTGCGCTGCTCAGGAGGCGCTGCGAAAAATGACTTGTCAGGACTTGTTTCGGGTAGTACAAACTTGAGCGACTCAAACTACCACACATATAGAAGCGTGCCTGCTCTGGCGCAAAACGCGATAACGAGGAAAAAAATTGAAAAATGCTAACGCCGTCGAACACAGGCCTAAGCTAGGACGATAAGAGCGTGAACCAAGAAACGCCGTATCACGCGTCCCAAAGAAACATAAAGGGGAAGAAAAAATGAAAGCCATTTACAACTCCCTGTAACGCCGAATGGGAGCGCAGCTCTTGAGGACGAGGAGGGAAGGGTACTGAGGGGAGGGTAGAGCCCTCCTCCCCTCACGGGGGTCACGTGACCTGGGGGAGTCACGTGACCTGGGGGGTCACGTTACATGGGGGGTCATATGACCCGGGGGTCACGTGACCTGTGGGGGTCACGTGACCTGTGGGGGTCACGTGACCTGGGGGGTCACGACCTGGGGGTCACGTGACATTACGGTTATGCTGACGGCGACGCCGACGCCGCTCAAGCCGGAAACGGGCCCCTAAGAGCTGCGCTCTAAAAACAAAAACGTCGGGACGCCAGATGTTCTAACGTCACCACTTAGAGATACGAGACGCGTACCCTAGCGGTGGTGGCATGAATCCGGAACTTTCGATTGTCTTGCGGCGTTGACTGTAGCCAATTTCGGACGTCCAAAGCTGTTTTTCCGATCTTCTGCACTACACAGAAGGAAAAAATAACGGCGAAGGCGCCACAATAGTGGGAGTCCCAACTAAGTGAGCTTGTACTACCCAAAACGAAGGCGCCGCAATTTGCTGGAAAGCTTCAGCGCAGGAGACCCATAGCCTCGTCCCTCCCGCATTAATTTAGACTAAGCTGAATGGGGAACGCTGATGCGTCAGTTACAACGTTAACGTCAGTTTTTGTTTTGGAATTTAATCGCACGAGAAATAGACCAAGTTATATTCCAAGAGCCGACGGGAAATATGGGAGTTCGTGCACGGATTTTAAGTCACTTCAAGACTATCTCGCGCAGAATCAGTATTTGAACCCTTAAAAGCCATCCTTAATCTTACGACGCTCCCGACGCTGAGTTAAAAAAATGTAGTGTTCTAAGATTAGTTTACATTTTGGTTTAAGAACCGCGAGCTGTTTTATTATAGTAGTAAGAGAAGATACAACGTAAATGTGGCGTAACTATTTGTGACCACACCATTCATTTGTAGCCACGTGGCAGCTGAAAAACCTCATTTTACTTTTTTGTGCAAACCCACCTCGCAGAATTGCTTAATGCTAGGCACCACGGAGCAGTAACTCACTGTGTACATTTTAAATTTCAACCAAAACACGGGTTCGTGAGCAGTTGAGCGAGTAAACACCAATTCCCTAAAGGTGCGCAGTTACTTGTAACGCATCTTGAATCGGCGTACCTTCAAGTCCAGCTTGTCACGCATGTCTCTGAATCGATGAGCTTCACTTGCTGTGGTGAGAACGTAACTTGCGTTGCAATCTCGAATTTTTATGAGGAGATTCTCTGAAAAAAAATATAATAGGTTGTTGTGTCTGGGTACTAGTATAAAGGTTCAATGCTATTATTGGCACATACGTCATTTTCACCCTGCGGTTTCGGGAAGTCGTCTTATTTTTCGAGGAATGAAGACTGCGTTCTTGAATATTTTCTAGCGATTTACAAAAAAACCTATGAATGCCGAAGATGAGTAACACTCAGTCTTCACTTCTATGCGAGTCCTTGAATATTTTGAAACGACTTCTGTTCCTAAGAGTAAGCGTAAATGGCAGAGTGAATATTCGACTGATGTAAACAAGAGCCAGACAGACAAACGAAAACGGTCCAGGGACACATTACACAAGACAAAACTGTGATCAGGATGCGCACAAAATAAAAAAGCTACCTTCCTTAACCGGGAATGGGAAAATGATACTCACTGATAGAATGGTTGCGTTTATTTAATTGTTTAACCAGTTTCACGTTATTCCCAATTGCTAATGTCGTATGGGGTGACGTTCTACAATGCCGCCTAATCACCACAAAAATAAAGAAATGTTCCTGGGTGCTGGACTCTTGATTCCAATATAAAGAGTCAGGAGACAGCATGATGCGCCAGAAGAACATGGTTTACTCAGAGTAGACCTTATGTAATTTTTAAAGTGGCTCTTTTGTGCCAGGCGCAATGCGCAGGTCCTGTGGATTGTCATGTTACACATAGGTTATGAGCCTGATACAGAGGTTCATGATCTATGACTCTCAATCCCCTCTCTATCTCTATCTCATGGAACCAAGGTGTCTAAGAATGACCACTATGCAACCACCGGAAGCAGATATCTTACTTTTGTGTCAAGCTCAGATTAATGAAGTAGCACGTGGTCCCTTCCCGTGTACTTCATTGCCCGGCCCAAGGGCAAGGAACAACTGGCCGATACGTACTCGCTTAAGCGACAACTTGGTTTCTAGACCACTATAGCTTTACACTAGCCCGACTTTCACCATACTAAGAATAAAATTTGTGGGTTTAGCCTCTGCAGACAGAGTCACAAGTTTGCCCTGTTTGTCTGGACAACCTGGAACGCAAATACCTACATATTGTCCCGGCGTTGCTACAGGTCAAAGTTGAAGTATGTGACAAGCTTGCGCATTCCTCGGCGCAAGCTTGTTGCAAAGTGCACCACAGAGTTGTAAAGTGCGTCACTAAGGAGGCATCAAGCTGTATGCAAACACTGAAAATAAATGAACGAATGAAATAAATAAACTCTCACAAAAAAGAAAACCCTTTTACAGGAAACCGAACGACGGGATAACTCTTACGTCTGCAACCTATTTCGGTGGAAAAACTCTTCAATATTTTCAAACACAGCTGCTCAAATATATAATTCAGCTCTTTTGTGAGCGCGCTGACAACCGAAGAACCTTTGATATGCAAGGTCTTTGTTCAGCGCCTTGCAACGAACAGCCAGGTTATACTTGCTAATGTGGTTGTGCTTAATACGAGAAGCCTGGGAGCCAAGGGAGATATCATCGAAGTTTCTGGTCTAATTATATGATATTGGACTTTATTTTACAGAGGTTATTTGAGTTTATCGTCTTTACTCACGTGGTTCACCCACAATTAACGAACGTAATCCACGTTGTAATTTGTCTTTTTAGGAGTTAAGTGCCCTTATCATAAACCCACATAATCAAGCAATCACCTGCTCTTCTATACTCCTCTGTTAACACACACTTTATCTTGATGTCGACTGTACAAAAAACTCACTTGAAGTCATAATTAGTTAAATGCGCGAGCAAGCCTGCACTCTTGGCTTTGAGACGTGCATTCCTATCGCGAGTGCTCGGTCTGCGGAAGAACGCTTCAAAGCAGAGACGTCGAGCTCTCTCGCTTGTGGCACTGACTGCAGTCTAGCCTAAGGCCTGGTTCACACTTACAGCTAATCCGCTGCCGCCGAAGCGGAATCGGCCGCGGCAATGCACAGTGAACGCTACGCCCGGCGTCCGAATTCTTGCAGATTTGCCCGCCGATTCGCAAGTGTGAACCAGGCCCAAGGGTGAACGGAGTATATGAAATAAATATAAAAGGTATAATAAAACGGACTGGTTTGCCACACGTGGTAACGAACGATTCTCGCCCACACGCGCACACGTTATCTTTCTCTTTTTGCGGCTCGAGGTGGTGCTGCTTTCATCGTGCTCCTCCTTCTGCCACCATAAGGCGCCAGCTATACGTTCATAAACACTGAAAATGCCTACATTCGGCCATCCTGAAGTCTTACCGTCCTCGTTAAGTAAATATCTGCACAAAGAAAATTAAAAAAAACACACACAAACGCTAGGTCATTTATGGGACGCAGTCTCTCAATCTGGCGGGTACAGCACGCTTCCTGCTTGAGCGTCGTACTTTAGCGGACTCTTGCGAGTTATCAGTCTTCAGAAGCTGCATAATCGTTGAGGTAAGATGCCTTGGACGTTCTCGTCCACCCCTTGAGCATGGGAACATGTGCCGTCGATGCAAATTTTCTTCCCGGTTTTTGGTCGAGTTCAGCTACTCTGTTAGTATCAGCGGGAATTAGCTGTGTAACGAGTAGCGGTCCTCTATACTAGGGCTATATTTTTGCTGACTTTCCAGTGTCTGGGGAACCTCCTAATAAAGGCCATAGCTTCGACGTTATAAAGTCTCGCCAAAAAAAATGTTGACTATCATACGTTTGTTTGTTTCGTTCTTGTTCCTCCAGTAGATGTTGCGGCCGACTTGCTCGCAACTCGCTGGGTTCCTTGCATGTAGCATCATAGTTTGTAGCCAGCTCACGCAGTGCAATTTCGTAGAAACTTGGTTTGTAACCATGAAGTAGTTCAAACAGTGTCTTCGCTGTTGATTTGTTCACTGCATTATTTAGGCTGCACTCTGCATGCTTGAGGTTCACGTCCCAGTCTCGATAACCAGGGTCCTTCATTGCTGTCGTGATGACAGGCAACACTGTGTGGTTAACCTGCTCTATCTGGACATTGACCTGAGGGTGACGCGAGGAATTTAGCACATGTCGTGTAGTTCACGTCGTACAAAAATCTTCAAACGTTCTTGGAGTAAAACAACTCCCTCGGTTTGTCATGATACTTTTTGGTAGCCTTCACTCAAATATGAATTCCTCCAAGGCACGCAGAACGCACTTAAACCATATGTCTCGAGTTGCGAGAAGTCGCACAAACTTATTCAAGTTGTTGATGATAACCAAGAGTTGTTCGTTGCGCTTCTTGCTTGGAACAAACGGTCATATGATCGAGGTGAACTGTTCCAAAAGGGCGTTGGCCAGATGGGATTGGGTTCAGAAGTCCTTCCTTTTTGCCACCAGGAACCTTGTTAAAATGCACTCAAAACATTGCGAGATGAGCCTACGGGCATAGTTGCGCATATGAGGAAACCAAAACGTTTTCTAAAGCTTTGCACTGGTTAATCCACTGAAAAATGTCCAAAAAGGTCGTGCCACAGCACCACTAACGCTTTTCGCATTTCCTTTGGCAACACAAACTTAACTGATTTATAGGAGTAATGATGTATAATGCGCACGAGCTTGTCATCCTTCAGAACGTAGTTCTCCACCCTAATCTTATTGTTCTTTGTACGAAGGTCATCTGGCTTTTCTGAAAATCTGGTCTCCTCATTGCATGGCGAGTATTTAACCTTCTAAACTGCAAGTCAGACATACTTCCAATTGCCCTTCCAGAAGATCATGCCTGGTGTTCCTTGGACATTACACAGGTTGACGACTCCAGGAATCAACGTGAGACATATCGGTACCAGGTCGGAGCCTGATCGTAAAATCAAATTCTTGAAAGATGTCGAACCATCTAGCTATTTGTGGCTTCCAAGTTCGCTGGGGATTTCAGTAAACGAGCGCTTGGCAGTCTGCAACCACCGTGAAGTAAATGTCCAGAAGTAGGGACATTAGCCGGTCCACACACCAAACAATGACCATGAGCTCCAGTCTTGTTGAGCGGTAGCTTTTTTCTGCCTCAGTGGTCTTTTTTCTTACACAATAGACAAGACGCCAGTTGTTGTCTTTTCCTTGTAGCAGCATACCTACCAGTCCCTTCGAGGTAGCATTCGTGCGGAGTTCGGTGTCTGCGTTGGGGTCAACAAGCCGTAATGGCGCATTCACACTGGTTGCTGAGCTGCGTTTGCGAAACGGTTGCGCATGCGGTTCGCGAGCGACCCCGTTCTGACATACCGAGACGCGGTTGGCGGTTTCTCGGCGATCACGTGTGCTCTTTCGAGACTTGCGTTTTTCAACCTTGTTTTACACTTTTAAACTCCAGTTTAATCCACAATCCAAAGGCAAAATTTAATTAATTTGCTACAGTAGTTTCTTCTGTTCGCACGCATCACGAGTTCACGCAGGGGAAAAAGAGGCAGACCCGCAAAACCCACCTGCGATTCCCTCCACTTCGCCCACAAGCAAAGGCTTGCTAGGCGCCCCTTGCTGAATCAAAAGAGGATGCCCCCGACCTTTTCTTCTACGTGGACCCCTCCCGCGTGAATAGCTGAATTAAAAGTTATGACGTAAACTAGCTGATGAACATTCATACTTAAATAAAAAGAAAAACGAGAGGGAAAAAGAAAGGGACAAACACCACGAAGACCTTGTCGTGTTTATCCCTTCCCTTTTCGCTGTCTTACATTTTTCTTTGTATGAATAGCTGATTTTGTTTTTAGGAAACAGGGTCAGTTTTCACCCCTCGTAGTTTGCTCTTATCATTTTCGAATTAGTGAGCGTCACTGGTGGACCGTGGTGTGGGGAATCTGTTTGGTGCCAGCCTTTCGTGGCTTCGTTGGTGGCGGACTCTCCTCTCGTCCCTCACACGCCGATCAAGTCTGTGGTTTCTTTGACGCTAAGCTCAAATAAACGCCGTTCGGATTACCTACGCATCCACTGGTCCGTAGACTTGATTTCTTGAATAGGTTCCCTTTATTCCTTTTGGTAGTAGAAACGTTACAGGTCGAGCTAGCGCAGGTACCAAGTCAGCCCCGAGGTGGTATGTTGCCTACGCTATTAGGTCCACGACGCATCTATCGGCCTTCCTGGTGGTCATGCATAGTGTCGAAAGGTTTCAGTAGTTCACGCAACTGCCTTAGTGGGTACAAAAGCTGCTATTTCGGTCAATAGGGGACAGGTTCCGATGTTTTATGGGCAAACCTTATAAAGCAGCGGAGCGACGAGCTTTGACACCCCGAATAATAAAGAAACTAGCTTAACCGAACCAAACTACCGGAGCGATAGCCCGTTAAGATTACGAGTCAATTATTTTTGTGGCAGACTTAAGTGGCGGGCGTGAACATCACGTTTCTTCGTTGATTTGTTTGCTGCAACACTAAGACTACAGCGCCTTAGAAGCTTCCCCAGCGAAAGATACCAACTTGTTTCGAAAGCCACAGACGTCACAGTCAGCGTCGCGTTGCGACTGATTGCCGCTTCGCGGTTCGCGAAAGCGGTTGGGTGAAATCGGTCCCGAAGTGGTTGGCGAAAATCGCGCCCCAACCGCTCGATCCCAGCCGCTTTGCGGTTGAGAACGCGCGGAACCGATTTTAAGTTGCGGATCCGCTTCGAGTGTGCATGAACGCGCCACACCGGCTTCGATGTGAGGCTTCTTTTTAGGTCTCTGAAACTGCTTTCTTGTTCCGTTCCCCATTTTTTTTGTCAGTATTGCCAGTAGTTCGGCGATCAGAAAATACAACAAAATTAATTTTAAAACAATCTCTTAATTCTAAAAATTGCTTTACGTCATATACAATCAACAGGGATACGGAAACTGGGCGATGGCATTTGTCTTGGCCTCCTGGCTGAATCTGCCCTCCGTTCAAACGGAACCCCAGAAAGTCCACACCGTCCTGGCCAAATGCTCACTTGCTGAGGCGCAGGGTCAATTTCGCGTCCCTGAAAGCCTGCAAAACCTGCTGTAACTATTGGATCATATCATTCCAATATCGCACTGGGATGAGGACGTCATCTAAGTAACACATCACTACTCTTCATCTGAAGGGTCCCAGGACACGATTCACAGGACATTGAGATACAGCAGGTGCCTTCGTGAGGTCGAGAACCATCCTTTCGAACTTGCCAGTTTCGTCCGGTGTGATGAAAGCTGTCTTGTGCTCAGCTTCTTTCTTTAAAGGGGTCATGAACCCGATATCGGGTTGGAATGTTTATGACTTTGCAGAGGCGTACTGTTCCTAGTCTGGCCAAGTACACTCGCGCAGACCGCCACCGATTCAGAAGCTTTTGTCGCGGTGAAATTGCGAAAACAAAAGGGGACTATTTCTTTCAGTCTTGCTTTCGCAAAACTTGATGACGTAATTGTGGGATCGAAACCGCCTGCCTGATGACAATCGAGCGCGGCTCATGGAGTGGACACGAGAATTGCGTGAGCGCTTGACCCCGGCTCGTAACAATCAATGCCCGATCGGCGGACACTCGGGTAGTGGCTTGTGTCCAACCACTGCGGTGATGACAATAGCCAAACAATAACAATGCCTTGAGCGCAGCGCGCGTTTTCTACTTTGCCAACCCCAGCGCATGGCTGTGATTTGTGTTGGCAGCGTAGTATAGGCACCAGGCCAAGTGGCAGCTTGTTCTGGCTCTGAGTTGAAGGGATGAACGATGGTATGTTAATAACCGAATAAACTAAGGCAGTTTATTCGGTTATTAACGTTAGGAGCAAGTGAATCTAAGTAGTAAATCGTTTCATGGCCTCTTTAAGAGTACCTTCGTGCGAGATCCAGGACAGTGGAGGGCGTCGCCCCAGCAGGTACTTCGAACTGGTCATCAATGTTGAATACCGGGTACTTTTTCACTGTCTGAGTGCTCCATCTCCTATAATCGATCCCAAGTGTTTTTTTTTTCATTCTTGTTGTCGACTATTAGCGCAGAGATATCACAGTCGGAGGTTGTATCAGTGACTATCCACGAGCTTTTTCCACACTTTAACAATTTTACGTATTATTTTTTTTTCTTCAGCATTTGTTCGATGCGGTAGCGTAGAGAAAGGCGTGCTTCCTGGAGCCTCAAGGATGTCCACTTGTAGGAGTGATGTGACTCCCAATTCGCTTGACGACATGGTGAAACACTCCCTGAACTCGTTCAGTAGTTCCACCGGTCCAGAGCGTTGCAGGTCCGAAATCGTGGGTCCAACGTTGACTTTGGTCTCTTGAACGCGTTGTCTCTCGGTATGGACCACATGGGCATGCCCTACAGGTCAATCTGCGAAACTTCAACTGGTTTGGCTCGTCCAAGTGGTTCTCCTTTTTTGACGATGGTATCGTTGTGAGTTGCAGAATACATTGGCACCCTGACCTTGCAGAGTGTCATAGTCGATCAGAACATTTTGATAACTCGATCTTTCTTGAAAACCAATTCCTGCCTTGCTTTCATCTGAAGTCTTTGTTGTTCTTCGAATTGTTGTAGGTGGGCGAAGGGACAGTCATTCCGCTGCTAAAAATGAGAATAGACACGTACCCTTGCGTAAGTCATGTAGGCCAGTGCAGTGAGCGTTCGTCCAACCTATAAGTCCACGATCTGGGCTTCGTTCGGAACCACGAGAATCGGGATATGTTTTGCTAGAGCTCAATCAATGTTAAAATCGGCCGTGCATCTTCCAATTATCTTCATTGCGGGGACGTTGTTATTGCCAAAAACTTACCCCCTAGGGGTGTCGACTCTCGAACGAGTTCTTTACTACTCCGTGCTGCCACGGTAGCGCGAAGCAGACGGCTGAAGCCGCCCTCGTCAATGAGTCAGACAAGTTTGTACTTGTCATTTAGTATCAATTCATTACGAAAAACACCAACGTTCTTATTTTCGTTCGATGGTTCAATCACAATGTTTGCTTCGCTACGCTGCGCCGTCAGGCTGCCGTGGCGTGGCGTGTGGTCATTATCGTTGCAGCGCAGGCACTTCAGTGGTGTTTTTGGCTGAGTGCAGTCCACTGCAATGTGACCATACTGGGTGCAGCAACAGCACTTGTGCTCCCTATTTTCATTTGAAAGCGGCAGCCGCTTGCCTGTGGTGTTCCTTGCACTGCCGAGTTTTTTTTTGTAGGTCCTTCATTCGTCTGGTTACATGCTGAGTCGGTCGTGAGTTGTTTTTATCGTAAACCAGAAAACACTTTTGCCTTTCACGGGCAACCTTTTCGAACTCTTGAATATCACGCAAATGGTCGTCTTCGATATCATGGTTTTATTTTCTTTCTTTTTTCATGCAGCATCGCGCAAAGTTTTCTCCGAATGCCCGTGATCCCTTGTTCGTGTTTGTCACAAGAGTCAAGTCGTGCCTCCCGGCACAAACGTACATTGGAGCCGAGATAGGTAAACGTACCGTCTCTGTGCTGTTGGACGCGATCCTGCATTCTCCGCCAGCGCCCTGCTGCACTGGGGTCTGGCTGACGAATGTTCAGCAGAAACGAACTCCCAGCTCTTCCCACGAGGTGATTTCAGCGCTGCGCGCGCTTACCAATCCCTGGCAGGTCTAGTAAAATGAGGCTTTGCTGTTTTGAGGATAACAGACGACGGCCACTTATGAAGCGTTGCCGTACAGTCTGATTTTATACCTATAGTGGCGCCCTGATTCCGCGTCTTCACTTTCGTCGAAGCTTGGGATGTTTTTGCTGAGGTGAGGAAGGATTTGAAATGTTGTCACGTCACGCGACTCAGTTGCTGCAGTCGGCGCCGCGTTGGTCGGAATCAAAATTTCTAACAATTAAGTCCTTCGGCGATCGGTCCTTCTCCTTATTCACCCCCAGAAGCTCACGTGCAGAGGTTGTCCACTTGAGCTGCTGCATTTGAGTGAGACAGACGCGTCTGCAGACCCGTCCTCACTCATCTTCGGTTAGGCTTAGTCACTCGTCGCACTTGAATATCTCGCTCGTTGTATTTAGGTCGTTCTCGGTCATCACACTTCTAAAATGTTAACTCACATTTTATCTCGATGTTTACCGCTCAAAAAACTCACTTGAAGTCACGACTAAAATATATAAATGAATTCTTAAAAAAAAAAAAAACTGGTTTGCCACTCAGATTTACGAACGGTTTTCTCGCACACGTGCACGTGTTATTCTTCTTTTTTGGTTCGAGGTGGCGCTGCTTTCATGACGCTCCTCCTTCTGCCACCATAGAGCGGCGGTGTATTTATAAACACTGAAAATTCCTACAAATTTCTCTTCTTTTTCTTCCAATGATTCATACCGTATTTATTCAAGTGTGTTCGTGTTCAAAAAAGTAATATATGTTTTTTTTAAATTTAATTATGCGGCAAATGTCGAGCCTTTAAAAGCATTAAAAAGAATTAGCCGTACCGAAAAACAGCAGCAGGTCAAAGAGGCATCAGCTAACATAAACAGTGGGAAGGCGACGCAAAAATCATACACCACATAGACGTGTCTTGTAGTTGTCCGCCAACTGTCTGCGCCGAAAAGTTCGAGGTTTTTGTCATTTCTTCTAAGCAACGGAATTCCGATATCACTATGCTAGTTCCTCACCAGTTGAAAACCTTGGAGAGGACAAAACGGCAACTCCTCCGGCAAATATAACGCTGTACATGGCTATCAGGTTTTCCAGGGAATTGTCTAGATGCACCAGAACCTTATCGCCTTTCTTCATACCATGCCCCTGGAACCCAGCTGCGTATCGCTGAAACATCTTTAGGAGATCTGCAAACGTGACCTGTTCGTCCTCGCAGACCTGCAACATGTTTACACTTTAGACGTAATATATATTCGCGCAAGAGATCAATAGCGATATAAAAAGCTCAATGTCCGTTTGACAGGAAGTCTCCGCAGAACCAAATAAGCTTGTGTCCTGACACGGCTATAAGGACAGAAAGCGATTAATTAAAAAAAAAATTATTTATAAAATAAGACGAGAGTGTAACTTTGAAATTGCGTTATGATAATAAAAATGCATCGTTCAGAATGCTCCTGCGATTATGATTCAATTATCGCATTAAATTCAGAACCTGCTTGCACTCACGCTCTCCAAATTATGCGTAGTTTGTGCAAACGCAGTGATGTTTTCAGTCTTATGAATAATGTGATCAGCAGAACTCTTCAGCATGAGCTTCAAAGTGCTCCTGCTAAGTGACTTTAGCTTTGAAAGAAAGGCCACTCACCACTGTTCGTCAATGTCCTGACAAACACTGGTGTGTGGTATTCACTTTCGATTAATCAATATTTGCTTTCGAAAATATATTATTGTGCGTAATTGATTATGATTGTCTAAATAAAAATAAAACGCTACGAAGACACAAACTGCCGTTACAAATTTCTAGACTTTTCAGGTACATGCTACACAAGCTACATCAACAAAAGACACTTTGCTAAGTCATACAAGCACGCGGAAACATGTTGCGAGCGCAGTTTCACGCACTGGACGGGCTGGCGTCTGAGGCATAAACTCTTTTAAAGCAAAACCTTAAAACAAATGGAACTTTGCTTAAGCGTTCTGTTAGACCCTCTCTTTTCCTATTTCCTTCAAAATTCTTATACACATAAGGCGAGTGCGTGCAGCAATTGTACCCCGGTTCCGAGACTGCCTTCTTCTTTGTCTCTGCGTCGTTTGTCAAAACGTTTATTATCTAGAGCACGTAAATCAAAGCAATTGCTAATGTAGAATTGTGAATTCATCCACGAAGAAATAACACCGTTTTAACCAATGACGGCTTCAAGGTAGCTACGCCGCTCTTTACGGTCGCTCGTCTTGAGGTCGGCGGGGCACTCGTTACTTTATTATATCACTTAGTAATAGCTAATCGCCGCCAATCTTCTGCTTGGGAAGAAATCTTCGGCGCTTGCGTTACCCGCGCAGCCATCATACTCGCTACGGATTCGGCCAACATATTCATGCCCCCCCCCCCCCCCCCGGGCTGTACAACACTAGAGCGCGCGACACTAGAGCGCTGCGACGATAGCGCGCATGTCATCAGAGCGCCCGTCACGAGAGCGCACAACCAGTCCAACGCGAGTGGCCCGACCCGAGTGGCCGGTCTTTATTTAAAAATACGCTGAGATTTATGTCGCGGAATTCAGCAATGACATTACAAATGAGTCGACGAAATTTTCGCGTGTGACAAAGCAACAAGTGTTACAAATAGCTGACAACAGAACAAAAGAAAAAAAGAATATAAGTAGCATTCATTTCTGCAGTAAAAAGCATCGCAGCTGACCTAGCTTCATTAGCTCTTTGATTTCGATTGATAAAGTTCACCATCGACCTGACTAATTTTTATTTTAAATTATATTAAAACATTTCAAAAGGAAAGAAGCAACATGAAAAATGCTTAATCGTATTCTGGGTTTTCTTATAAGAAAGAATCGGGGCGCAGAGGAAACGGTAACTGATGCCAAATGTTTTGAAAACAGATGTATTGAGAAAAAATAATTGAACCGCGAGAGTAGGCCCTCGCTGGTGCTGCTGCCTCGGAATAATGTCCAGAAGGCCTAACTAAGATAAGGTATCTCTCCAATCGCGTCATCTGCTCTGGAGCCAATGTCAATTCATACAAACCGGTGACCTTGGAGAAATAGACATGTGGCCAGGGTATGCGGAAAAGATGATAGGTTGGACGCCCTACTCGGATACATTTAGTAAATGGAAATCCTAAACACTTCAGCCCAACATTTTGTTCCTTGTGAAAACGTGAAAAGTATGTATATTTGAGTACATTCTATAAATTACTAATGACACCGCGTGAATCTTTGTTTCGTTCTGTTTTCCGAGAACATTTGCATTCCGACAAATGTACAGCCTCCAAACATTTTAACAATATCGCGCGAACGCCGACCGGCCGGAAGATCAGCGCCTTATTGCGGCGTGAAACAGCAGGTCAGCGAGACTACGCGCATGTGGCAGAAGGCACACGCCTCGGCTCGCTGACTTGTTGTTTCACGCCGCGATAAGGCGCTGATCTGCAGGCCGGTCGGCGTTCGCGCCATATTGTTAAAAGTCTTGAGGCTGTACTTACGAATGCGCTAACGGTCTTAGTTATTAACAAGTTTTGGAGGTGCGAAATACAGGAAGTACGTTTAGACAGACTGGTTGAAAAATTACACCATCTTCCCGAGGGGAACCATGGGGTGATGCGGAGCATCGTGTTGGTTCCGAGGAAAGAGTCAGTTGCGTGCTGACGTCGAGAGATGGCGCCACCGACTGCCCTAGCGTTACCCCTACGCGAGCCTTCGTCGTGGCTCGCGGCAGAGAAACTTGAAACGCTCGCCGCTCGCCGTTTATTTTTTTTTCACACTTGAAGGAGAGGAGACTAGAGGAGGAGAGTTGCGCGTGCGCGCGCGGTGTGAGTACAAGCGAACGCACGCGCAGTGCACGCAGCTGGTAGAGAGAGAGAGCGGAGAGAGTAACGCGCAGCTGTTGGAGAGAGGGAAGGAGGAGAGTTGCGCGTGCGTACTGTGACTGCGGACTACAAGGCCGCGGGACATAGACCTGAGCAAGAGATGCTCCGCATCTAAAACCTTACCAGAGCAGTTTGATTACCATGTTGCTCGAGGTTCCGTTTGACCACCTGGTAAAGAGGCAGTTCCTGAACGGCTTCCGATGGGAACGGCGAGTAGACAATGCCATTTTCGATTCGGGCCTTGAGTGTCATCTTTCATGGATGCGGGCAAGGGACTTACCTAGGACAAGAAACAATCTAAAGTCACTCTATGTTAGAGCCTTCCAGGAATTCAGTGCCATCTAGTGGTTGGAATGTCAGTCTTGTCGCTTCATACGCTAAAGGCGGTTCGTACATCAACGGCAGACGTACAAAAGTGACGGCGTATTTTGCCGCACAGTTGGTTTTCTATTCGTTTCAGTCTTGGTGGTGACAAGAAACGATCACCTCTCTGTACGCGGCGCTCTTGCCCGGGTTAAACTCTCGATAAACTTTGCCATATCAAGGGGCTTTGAGGAACGAGTGTGTGCCAACTGATGCATTAAATGTGAGTGCGAAACGAACTCTGACTCAGCGTTTGCATCCAATGGGAGGTATTCAGTGCCAAAATTTCGTCCACTCGATTGTTTCCACGAGCTGTATTTGTATCATGCTGAAAGCTAGAATTTCTAGGATCTAGATGGCACCATTTCAATAGGCCCTTTCAAAGTTCCATCAGGCAACACTGGCGGTCGCCATTTCTTGGGCGCCACGCGTGCCATTGAGTCCCTCGCTCCAAACGCTGAAGGGGCACTTGTATACAATACATTCTAAGCGTACGCTCCCAGACAGTGGCGTACTCCGATAATCAGTTTAGCAGCTGCTAGATGGCGCGTACTTTTGGAAAGGGTTCTATTCTAGGGCTGGACACTTCATCGATTAACCTACTGATTAAGCGATAAATGCTTTAATCACGATTACTCTTAACTGGTTAATAGGTTACATATTGACAAACAAAAATAATAAATTAAAAAAAACCTGAAGGACGCTTCACCTCCGCGTTTAAGAGTGGAACGCGATAGCGTTATTGGTCCCTGTTCGCATCGCCTTCTTATTCGATTCTCGTGCTCCTCCTGCCAGTGAATGGGAAGCTCGGCTGACATGGCGTAGACAGTAGCATGTTTGGTCTCGCGACCGTAGGGTTGTTAAATTCAGATCTCGCCTAAATTTCTTCGATTTTCATTTTTAAGGCAAGTGAATTATTGTATGAAGTGAAATCATCTAAGACATGCGGCCCCTTTATTTCGCATTACATGTCATGTTTTTAATCACATTCATCTCACGCGTGACGTCACGCTTCACGTAAGCGTTGTGGGTTGTTTGAAACTCCCACGAGAGGTCATGTGGCTGTGACGTCATGACCCTATTGACCAATCATGATTTTACCGTCATGCCACCGACATCGGCTTTTTTGTGACACGAGCTCATTAGCGCTATCGCGTTCAAATTCAACGCTTCCAACGCAGACATTGACGAGTGCACCTGTATGAAGGTAAACAGGTGAAATTTTGACCTTCGAATGTTTTTTAATTGAATTGATGAATTGAATTCAAAATTTTTGAATTGAACTGATGAATTTAATTCAAAATTTGAAAATTTTGAATTTTGACTGTTGGGGCAAGATTTGGAACTCTGAAGAAATGGAGAAGGTCATACGTGTAGGGTTCCGTGTTTTCGGATAAATTCGATCAAATTTGAAAAAACACTCGCCGGTAAAATTTTCTTCAATTCGAATTTATCCGTAAACCTCCGCATTCGGAGGTCATCATGGCCAAACGGAACAAGAAAGACAGTTTTCTACAAATAAGTTTGGTCAGAGCACAGCCTCAGCGGTCATCAGGAGAGGCCTCTCCAGATTCATTCAAAATCTCGTAGTATTGACATAAGAACGTTTCCTGTTTGTCCCGTCAGGATCTGTTCAGGACAACGGGTCACGTTCTGGGTCACGACACAAACCCCTGTTTTTAGTTTCCAGATTGAACTCCCTAGAGGAAGGTAGGGTTGTGATTTGATAACCGTGAAAACTATGAACTCTTAGATTTCATAGAAGGTACAGCCCTGAGGCTTCTATATTACCACTACACCCTGCGCAGTCGCAGGAAGAAGCCATAAAATATAATGAAAGAATAAAAAAGCTTTCTAACGATTACGTCACGGAGTTCAGTGATCTTAATAATCTTTTCAAGTATTAATTCTTTTCGTGAGGCAGTTAGTATTACTAATGGCGAGGGCGCCAATGCCATGAGGTGCACGTGCATTCTTTTAAATCTAGGGGAGGGTTGTACCTGCCGGTTAATGTATATTTTTATTTTCAATCTTGATAACTTGGAAACATAGCGAAAATACGTAACTTACTTAGAAAAAAATTGGCAATCCAACAAAAATAAACTCCGGCAAACTTCGAATATTTTGCAAAGAATAAACTCCGAAAACACTCTCCGAATTTCATGAGAAATAAACTCGGAAAACACGAAATCCCAGTTTTACCTCTCCCTGCCACTTCAACGCCGTGCGAGCGTCCGTTCAGAGCAGCACGGACTGTTCTGAACAATCAAGGGAGCTCTGCTCTTGTCGGAGAATATCAATGAACCTCTTTGCTTCTGTGTATGAACTTTGAAGTAATACTTTCTTAGTGAGAGTGTCTCTTGATTGTTTCCATTTATACGCTTCAACTTTGATTTAACATCTGAACTTGTATATTGTGCCGTTTATTACACGATATTAGACGAAAAGTCAAAGTTTCACTTTAAACAAATTTATTAAGCTTGGGATTGAACGCAACCGATTAATCGAATAATTAATCGATTAAAGTGTGGGCGATTGATCTGGTCTAAAATTGTAATCGACACCCAGCCTTAATCTATTCTGTAGCGTACGGAAAGTTATGAGTTTCAAGCCGCTCAAGCATTAGCCCAGATTTATCCTCCAGGCTAAGTCCAGGACCCAAGTTGCCACCACTCCGCGGTCCCGGCGTCGTGCCCTTACTTGGTAGCTTGGACTGCACCGGGGCATGGCGGAAACGCGTGGAAGTGCTCACGAACACTGCCACGCCAACACCAGCCAACCGCATACCGTGAATGGACCCCACCAAAAACCATTATGCTCAGTGACTCAAGGCAACTGTATTCGTTCAGTACTGACTAGGAGATGAGGCCTGGAACTTCACCCCCCACGTCATCACTAGTCGATCCACACTGTGCCACCTAGCTGGCGTTAGCATAACCGCCAACGCGTCGTGTAGCTAATCACACCGATCGCGACGCTGCAGTGCGGCGACGGCAAGGCGGAGGCGCCTCTGGGGATTGGGAGGCTCATTTAATCATCGTCTCCCCAGCTCACTCCCCCCTTCCGCCCCCCCCCCCCCCTCCTTCTTCACGCGCCCTACACGCCGAATGAGGCCATTGAGTAGGTTGAATAGACAAATAAAGTACGTTTCTGTCAACAACTGGCAAAATAAATAGCACACCATGCAGCGTCTTGAGGGGCTCCAGGTTTTGTGTTATCCACGTGGAGGCCTCTCCTCAACTTCTTCCTCCATCAGCCCCTAGAAGGCTGCCATCAGTGGACAGATGTCAAAGTTCCTAGACTAAATTTATTACTGAAACGGTCTACTCGTGTGTAATAGACCTGTTGCGAAACGTACAGCGCCACGACGGCAGAGAATTTCGGGAACTCTCGGTACAGATCACGAGCTTTCTCGTTGCGCCTCCGCGACTGCGCGCGCGTCGCGGCAGCTACCTCCAGCAGCCGTCGCAGCCATCCCGCCCATCCGCCGGAACGTCGTACGTCGTTGGTGGAGTACCGTATCTGTGGCAGCGTAAACGCATCGCGAAAGGTGGTTTGAATACGTTATTGGTCGTAACTTACCTTCACGTCTTGCAGTGTCGCAAAATCCACTTATTTTGCACCGCGACCGTGGCAGGGTTCGTCTAGGTTCGACAAAGTGTTGGCGCAGCAGACGACAGAGGCGGTGCGGTACAAAGGAGAGGGCTGAAAAAAGGGGCAGACCCTCTCCCCCGTGCCCCCGTCGCTCGTCCGACGATCCGACTCGGCTACGCGGCTCTGGGGTGCTCGAACGTTGTTGCTATGGTAACCTCCGCCAGCTCGCGTATGCCACGTGGTAGCGGGAGGAAAGACGATGGGAGTACCGAGTACTCCCATTATTCGTCGCGCTGCGCGCGCGGGCTTTCGGGATTTTTGCAAAAGGTTTATTAAAACATCCCTTGTCTTGTGCATCGCGCCATGCGTGCACGCGAAATGTGCATACAATCGGAGGCCACCACACAAACAGAATAAATTAATTGAGAAACGCGAAACCATGTGTTTGTCCGATGGCTCAGAAATAAACTGACGAAAAAAGCCACACGCGGTTGTCCGCGGATAAGGGACAACCTCAGAAAAGGAGCAGGGTGCGTGGACTGGAACTGGCTGGAATACCGAATTGTCTCATACAAATAATAAACAGGACATGTATTTTTCCGGCTTTAAATACCTTTGTTTTTTAACCTCAAAACTACAGAATTGGGGTTTGTGCAGGTGAGTTATGAAGCCAGAGGAATATATTCTAAGGGGCTGATCGTCACGATAAGTAGGTTACTTAACTAAAGGTTGTCAAGTAACTTTTTAGCTGTGAAGATAAGCATATGATTCCCATAACAAACTTGCTGAGCGTACGTCATCGAAAGCCACCAAATTAGTCGGTCTTAGAAAGGCTTGGAGCGCGCGGAAAGCGCGATGGCATACTAACGTTATAAGTCGTGCAGCAGGCGCAAGTCTGCCGGTGCGGAAACGCTCTCTTATCACCAGAGTTTTCGCACAGCCAGCTTCCAGCTTGTTACACAAGTGGTAAACTTACACTTTAAGATATAAGGGTTGCACAGGGGTACACCCCTTGTCCCATATCGAACACCCCAAAACTACATTTCGACGTTCTGTCGACCGACGTCGAGGTGGCAATACCCACCTTTACGGGCGGCTTGATAGTCGAGCGATACAACTTATTAAAATGGCTAATGTACTCATTAAAGGCTACATTAAGACAATCAAGTTTTTCTGGTTTTTTTCCTGCTGCAAAACTTCAGTAATTTTTTTTTTGTAGTCTTTGATACGCACATTAGCTATTTAGCACGTTATATCCAAAATATATCAAGCAGCTCTTAAAAGTTGGTATCGCCAGCTCGACGTCCCTGGACAGAACGAAGAAATGTAGGTTTGGGAAGTTACATATGGGACCCCCCAAGGGGTGTACCCCTGTACATTCCCATTTCTTAGAGTGTAGGTCATTAACGTGATTTCCCACCCGCTCCAGGTCTTTCTTAAGTGTACTGGTTTAATGGTTTACGATGGCGCTCACCACGTTTTTAATAGGAAACCTATACGTTTGTTTTTCTAATTAGAAGTTATCTAACACATTTAGTTCATTATCTTCGTGTCGATTGGTCGTATACATGACGTGCAAAAAAATCGTTAACTGCTTCTATAACAAAAATGCGAAGCTGAAAGAAAGCACCCTGTGTAAAATCTTCATTCAAATAGTCATGGCAGAGACTCACGTTCAAGTGCGTAAAAAGCAGCGTTTTTCTTCGATCCACTGTAGAAGAAGTTACGAATACGTGTCCAGAGCTTCAAATATGGTCTAGAACAAATATCAAATCAGAAAGAGAGCAAGTCAGTGCGGTCAGCGAGAGATCGAACGCTAACATAGAAGGTGGTACGGACAGCTACGTAGAACGTGTACACAAAAAGTACCACGTCAGCTTTGACATCCTTATTCAAAAATAAAACGCCGTACAGCTTTTTATTGTCACTGTCAGTGACCTGCACCGATCGCTGAGAAGTAAGCTGGTGCGCACAAAAGCGTGACACCTGCTCACAAAAATGCCATCCTGCTCCATAAAGCAAAACAAAAAAAAAATGAAGTCACATATGAACATCCTGTGTCTAACGTTTTATTTCATTTTTTTTAAATTTCAATACCCTCAGGGTTAACGGCATTACAGAGGGAAGTGGGTTGTATACAACAAGAAAAAATTATACAATGCATAACTTAAAGGCAAAGCACATATTAGTTATGAACGGTAGAAATGAGAAACAGTAGTTTTAAACAAATCACCCGCCTGGATTATGGCGATGGAGGTGGAAGGCGGTTCCAATCCAAAGAAGTTTTGGGAATGAAAGATTGTTGAAATGTGTTCGTGCTACTTAGTGGTACAGCTACTTTATGAGGATGATCAAGAGGGGATGAAACATAGAAAGGTGGTGAGAGGAGACGTTGACTGAGATATGAGTTAGTGTGAAATACTTTATGGAAGAGACACAAACGGGCTACCTCTCGGCGTGAGGCAAGACTAGGCAAATGTAAGTTACATTTAATAGAGGTACTTGCAGCGCGTTGGAAATTACTGAGGATAAAACGAGCGGAACGATTCTGAACAGCTTCTAGGGGGTTAACCAAATTTAAAAGGCTCGGGTCCCAGATAGACGACGCGTATTCAAGCTTTGAGCGTACGAGTGTTTTATAAAGAGTTATTTCAACGAGGCGGGAGCTAAAGATAATTTACGTTTTAAATAGCCAAGCATGCGATTAGCATTACTAATAACGTATCCAATATGTATTTTTCAGGAAAGATCAGATGTTATGTGTACGCCCAGGCACGTTTAAGACTCAGAATGTAAAGGAACATTGTTAAGGCAGTAGCAGGGTGAAACTGAATGATTACGAGACACTTTCATTACATTGCACTTAGTTCTGTTAAGTTCCATATGCCAAGTTTCACAACAATGAAGAATAACGTTAGTGTCTGTCTGGAGCTTGATAACGTGTGAATCATCATTAATTTCACGGTGAATGACACAATCATCTGCAAAAAGGTTAATTGAGGAAGAAATATAATTCGGCAGGTCATTAATGGTGATTAAAAACAGAAGTGGGCCTAATACCAAACCCTGAGGCACGCCGGAGGTCACTGACGCGAGCGGAGATGTATGGTATGGTATCGGCGGTAACGAACTGGAATGGGTTAGTAAGAAAGCTCTGGATTCAAGCCTCAAAGGCCCGTTCACACAGTTGCGTTCGGAGCGACCACTACGCTTACGAACGAACGTAACCGGTTGGAACGACGAGTTGAAAATGGCAACGAAGCGCCAAACGGTCGTTTCGTTCGTGTTCGTTCAGAACTCAAGGAGTTGAGCCGGGCTGAACTTTTTCGTTACGTTCGGGAACGACGGGAGCGACACGCCAATCACAGGTCGAGGAGAGCTCGGTCGGGCGCGTTGCATGCCGGTCGCGGGCCGGCGCCTTCTATTTGCAAACATGGCGTGGGTGGTGATCGTCGGTGTGGACGGCGTGGTGGAAGCTCATCGTTCCCCGTAAAAGCGCTATCCTTGACTGTGAATTTTCGTCGTGTGTCGCTATGATAACCCATCAACATGAAACATGAAATAAATCAACATGAAACATGAAATAAGCAAACATGAAATAAATGAACTGCAACAGTACAGCCGAAGGCAGAACCTGGAGGTGCATGGTCTTCCATGTTTCGCAAACGAAAACCTGCTGAACAGACTGAAGGAGGTGGCGAACTTGCTGGGTGTTACTGAGCTAACCGAGGGAGACATTGAAGCTTTACATAGACTGCCTGGCAAGCCAGACAAGGTTCCTCCTGTTCTGATTAGGTTTACTTCCCGACTCACAAGAGATCGGTGGTTCGAGAAGAGGGCTGTGCTTAAGGAAAGCCCGTCGCATATCTGGATAATGGACAACTTGACGCCCCAAACGAAAAGGCTACTGTGGCTGACCAAAACAAAGGTGGCGGAGAAGCACTACCAATTCGTATGGCAAAAGGACGGAAAGATTTTTGTTAGGAAGCAAACGAATGACCGTCCCATCCGTATCAAGAATGAAAGTGACTTGGAAAAAATCGAGTAGGCACTTGTAGCAACCCGGAGCATAATCATGGTGTGCGGTTGTTATTCCACCACTTCTTTCAAACGTTATCTACGTGATGTCGTATCAGCTGAAAAAAACTTTTAAAGTGTGTAATTTAAGCAAACCAAATCTTCTAACTAACACTGAAGATACCTGTCCACATCTTAATTTATTTTGTTACATGTTCAGCATTGTTTTATTACTGATACCTGGTATCCCAGAGAGCCAGACGATGTTCTGTTTCAAAGTTGTGAATGTGACCCGTGACGTATGTGCGGTGGGTTCCCCCTGTTTTTCCAGGACAAAATATTTATGTCACGCACTTCCTGCTTGTATTGTAAAAAATAGACCAATAGCTAAGACTATTCTGCAGAGATACACTGAATGTTTCAAACTAATCGGAATGTGTTATCTACGAAATGGAAGGATCCTCTACTGATAACTGTTATTATAACTGTGAATCCTTTAATAAACTGAAACGATGCGAAACCTTGATGAACAAATCAAACATATCTCTGTTTCATTTAAATGCGAGAAGCATGAGAAATAAAAGTGATGAGATTGAAATATTTTTAAGCTCACTAACTCATAGCTTTGATATTTTGGCATTCACAGAGACGTGGTTTACCGGAGATTGTGATGTTATTAACTTCAAAAATTTCAAGAGCGAACAAATCTATCGTACAAACCGGAAAGGAGGTGGAGTGTCACTTTATTTGCGCGAAGGTCTGAAATATAAAATTATTCCAGACTTCACGGGTGTTGATTATAATCATGAATCATTAGTCGTTCAAAGTTGTAGAACGGTTATTGCTGCAATATACAGGCCACCAAACGGATCCTTGAGTATATTTTTTAGTTTCATTACAGGCTTACTGGAGTATGTTACCTCCATGAATTTTCAGATTGTCCTAGTAGGCGATTTTAATATAGACATACTGTCTAATGAACCGCCGAAAGTTGAATTTGTTGAACTAATACAGTCTTTTGGTTGTACAAACTTAGTTAACATGCCTACGAGAATAACGGAACACAGTGAAACTTTGATCGATATTTGTATAACCAATTATGAAACTCATGGCACAAGAGCAGGCGTGTTTTCGGTGGATCTAAGCGATCACTTTCCTATATTTTGTTTTATCTGCTGGAAGAACTCGGGCAGTAAGCAATCTAGCGCACATGAAAAGCTGACTTATCGCCATACTAGTAACCAAAAAAATATTGAACAGTTTACCTTACTCATTTCGAACGATAACTGGAACGATGTTCTAACCGAACAAGACCCTGATAAAGCGTATGATAAGTTCGTGGAAAGAATAGGAGAATGTTATGACTCAGCTTTTCCTCGGGTTCAGTATAAAAAGCACAACAAATCAAAGAAGCCATGGGTCACTGCAGAGTTATACAAAAGAATAAAAGCAAGGAATAAGCTGTTCGATAAATTTATCAAGACTAGAGACCTTAACATTTTGACTGAATACAAAAAGCAACGCAATAAACTGGCTGTAGATTTGAAAAAAGCGAAAGTTAGATATTATACAAATAAATTTGTATCTATAAAAAACAGCCCAGAAAAAGTGTGGAAGACTGTTAAAGACGTACTATCCCCTGTCCCTAATGTCATACCAAATGAACTCACAATAGATGATCAGACATATTCTGACGCGTCACTGGCCGAGAGGTTCAACTTGCATTTTTTGACTGCAGGTGGCAGTGTTCCCACATTAATGGACTACAGCAACTATGAAACGTACATAACCATGAACTTAGCTAACTCTATATTTTTGACTCCCACCAATGAAACAGAAATTAATGATATAATTGTCTCGTTGAAGTGCAGTAGCGCCTCTGGATATGATGAATTGAAGGTAGCTCCCATCAAAGCAGTAAAAGACTGGATTTGTTCTCCTCTAGCTCATATATGCAACAGAATTCTTGAAACTGGTATATTTCCTAATAAAATGAAATTAGCTAGAGTTTGTATTATACACAAAGGCGGTACATTAACTAACCTAAACAACTACAGGCCCATATCAGTGCTTCCATTATTTTCAAAAATCGCAGAAAAAGGTAATAAACACTAGGTTTTCTAAATATTTTCTTTACAATAATATTATAACATCTTGTCAGTATGGGTTTCAGAAAGGAAAATCTACAGAAACAGCTTTGCTATGCATAAAAAACAAAATAATAAGTAACATAGAAAATCGACTTTACACACTCGGTATATTTCTTGATTTTCGGAAAGCTTTTGACTCTATAAAGCATGATATTCTTCTTGGAAAACTACAACGATATGGTATAAGGGGATTAGCTCTCGAACTTATCAAGAATTACTTATCAGCTCGAAGACAATTCACATCTCTTAACGGTTTTAAATCACATACTTCCCTGATACAGTACGGCGTTCCTCAGGGTTCCATCCTCGGACCTTTGTTATTTTTGGCATATATAAACGACATAGTTAATATACCCCGAACCCCCGATATTATCCTGTACGCGGACGACACCAACGTTTTCTTTTCCGGGACAGATCTCGATGAAATTGAACAGTGTGCAAATTGCTGGCTTAATGAGCTGTCTCAATGGTTGCGGTCTAACCAACTAGAGTTAAACACAGCGAAGACTAAATATGTTTTATTCAGGTCCAGAAATAAACCTGTTCAGCGTAAGTTGAATGTTACATTTTTAAACTCTACGATAGAAAGCACTTCGGCTCATAGGTTTCTTGGGGTTTGGTTTGAGGAGTTTTTAAGTTGGACGAACCATGTAAATAAAATTAGATGTGATATATCACGTTCAATTGGTATACTGAATAAAATCAGACACTTGTTACCAAACTGGCTTAAACTGCAGCTTTACTACACTCTTGTGTATTCCCGCCTGCAGTATTGTCTTTTAGTTTGGGGAACCACGACGAAAACAAACATTGAAAAAGTTTTTCTTTTACAAAAGAAGGCCGTTAGGTTCATAGATAATTTAGGTTATATTCAGCATACATCGCCCACATTCGAAAAATACAAGCTATTACCCATCGGACATGTTTTTTCTATTAAATTAGCGAACATTATATTTGACGAGATAAAGCGGGATGAGACCTCTTTCTTCAACGTCTACCTTCATAAGCCTGCCGATTACACTCTTAGACACACCTTTTACACCAAACAAAACGTTAGAACAAACTATGGTACTCAAACACTTCATTATCAAATTGCTGACTTACTAAATAATCACGCAAATATAGTCCAAACGGTACACAACTGTAGCAATCTCCAGATGTTTAGGAAAATGATCAAAATGTATTTTCTTTCAATCGAATAATATACACCTGCCACTTGTGCCATTAGTTCAAATGTGCAAATGTGATCAATTATATTATATGTAACAGTGTTTGTTCTTTTTACTCAACTTTGTGACTCTTCAAGTGTTTTCATCCGTGGACTTATTTTGATGTGAATTAGGTAATTGATGTTCATTTTGTTTACGGTATCCTTAGAGGTACGTGCCGAGTGCTGTAATGGGGGCTGGTGGCCACGTCAGAGGACTTCGCGTCTTCTTTTGCCGCAGCCTCCCAGACATATGCATGTCGAAATAAACTTATTATTATTATTATTATTATCACGTACTAGAAGGGAAGATCCACCTCCTCGTGCGGCGATCTAGTAGTGGCACTCTCAAGACAGCAGAAACGCCCGTGCCATCGTGTTTGTTTACTTTGGTGCTTTCTTAGCATTTGTGTCCTCGAACATCGCCCGGATTTCTTTTTTGGCGCATTCCATGCGTGTGGTCAAGTTCAAGGTATCACTGGTGCGTACCGTATAAAGGATGCGAATTTTCACGTGTTTTCATCACCCGAGAAAGGTGATTAGTGTTAGCAATCCTGAACGCTCGCAATGTTTATCTGATCACGAAATTATATTTCTGCTGTATCGCTGCTAAAATTACGCCGTCTTTTTACAATCGTAGAAAAGGCGTGTGGCGAGATTTGTACAGTTGGCAAAGTCGTGTATTAAAGTCATGATCGTGCAAGACGGCGCACTGCATCTTTTTTCTTTTTAGTGCACTACCCTGCAAGCTTATCCTGAAAAAATAAATAAAGCTTGAGGTCATAGAAGACTGTGTGTCTATTTTCTGTTACGCAAGTGAGTGGCAGCGCGTCCCCTTCTTTTTAGAGGCACCGCTGAAACAGCTCACGGCGGCGGAGAAGCGGCGGCCGTGCAGCCGACTCGCTGCGCTTGTTGCAGTGGTTGCAGGAGTGTACGCGCGGCGTAGAGTGGTCGCTCCGGTCACAACGGACGCAGTCGTGGATAACGGGTTCGCTTCAGATGTCTGAACCAGCCTTTACACAGCTATTGCAGGCGCACAGCCGATCATCGTGACTGTACGCCGTAGCCGAAACCTCCGGCAGCTCCGGTGAGGACCTCGCGTCGGGCACGAAACCGGTCGCCATGTATGTAAGCGTAGCTGGGTTGCTTACTATTGGCTAGGAACAAGAGCTGAAGCTCGTTTCTCATTGGCTGTTGATTCGTGTTGTTTCATGCGGTTCCAAGTGTGTGTACACGTCGCGCACAGTTGTCGTTGAGGTCGCAGCGGTTGCATTCGTTCGTAAGCATAGTGGTCGCTCCGAACGCATGTGTGTGACGGGCCTTAAACGTTAGCATCAATGCGAAGGTTATTTAGTTTCAACAAAAGGAACTCGTGTGAGACTTTATCGAACGACTTCGAGAAATCCAAAAATAAGCAGTCTTTCTGGGACCCCCTATCAAGAAGAGAGTGCAAGTCGTTACTAAATATTAAAAGCTGCGTCTAGCAGGAAAATGATTTTCGAAATCCATGTTGAGCCACGTTGAAAAACGTTATGAAAAACGTTACCCAACATAGCCAGCTAAAAATGCAAAGGTACTAAATGTGGTTTTTTATTGATTAAACTGTACTGCACGACGAGATCAAGCGATAATGAGATATACAGTGTGTTCGAGTTTAATTTGAGCATATTTAAAAAGGGAATGAGATTTAGAGGAGTGCCGTCCTCACCATTCATTCAATTCTTTTATTTTTATTTTTCAAACTTCGTTTTTACAGAAGACACAAAAATAGATTGAACGAAGAGCCTTAAGGCCAGTGTGGGGTCCAAATAAAAATAAATTTCTAATTGCGAGAGGCAAGCCCATAAAACAAGAAATAACAACGTTATTAACCTATCCAAGTGGTGAAGTAGTTCACACAAATATTATTCTAAATCAAAATTTTTTAACACGGTAAAAGTTTGATTTTTGTTTCATATCGGTGGACATTGAATTCCGAAATAATGATCCTCCATATTCTATTAGTCCTTGACCATACGTATTTCCACATGGAAGCGAATTGAAGTTAAGATAGGCAGCTGCACTGGTTTGCCTTGGGAAGTTAAACAAACTATTCGAGAATGGTTCATTCGATGCTATAATTTTATAAGCAATCTAAGCTGTCGTTAATTTATACAAAGAATATACAGTTAATACTCGTAATGACTGGTATATATGTCTACTTGGGCCAGTGGGTTTTGATAATTTACTTATCCTGAGTGCCCGTTTCTGCAGACGAATAACCGGATCTAGGTAGGTAGGATACGTGCTGCCCCGGTACTCGATGCTATAACATAGATGACTCTGCGCAAGTGAAAGATACAGTATTCGCAAAATGAACGAGTCAAAATATTCACGCGCATTCAATAATGTGTAACATCCGTTTGCTAGCTTTGAAATTGTTGTTGTTACACTTTATTAGGATAAGGATGGCGCGACGGCCTGGAGGGGACGGTTTACAGGGGGGATTAAAGAAAACGAAAATTAAGGTTATATTTTTCGGTCAATGCCCGTCGCGCGCGCAAAGTCCCAGAGGGACAGCAGCGTCTTTTTCGCACAGGCACTACTCTTGGGGTTAATCCAGTCCTCGTAGGCACGCACATTGGGGTCTAGAAAACGACTCCGTTCAGTTTGGAGCCCCGCACACTCCCACAGTAGATGTCGGACCGTAGGGGGAACGCCTGTAGTACATGTAGAGCAGGTCACCGCCGGGCTGGGAGCTTCGGTTGACTGCGCTGACTCGGAGTGGGAACTCGTGTGTGAGGTGGATGTATCGCCTGGGTATTCTGTAGCAGGCGGGCGCCCTCTCTTGGGGTGTAGGCTCTCCATCGGGCCAGGACGTCTTCAGTAAGAGCGGCCCCGGTGCGTGCTTTATGGATGAGCACTTGTGCACCTCTAGGCAGACCTCTCGGTAGGGGTGAGGGGTTGGCTGGGGTCTGCTCCTGGAGTCTAAGGCGATCTGCCTTCTTGGCTGCGGCCTTTTTCTCCCAGGGATCGGGGTGCTAGCTTTGAAATGTATTTTTTATTTGACGTTTCCAGTTCATATCCATGTATTTATCACGCTTGGTGGAGGTTAGGTAACGGGATAATTGTTTTGTTAAGTTGGCTAATTAACTAAAATCCGTTACATAACTTATTTTAGGTATTGGTTTTATGGTTTATATTGCAATAACATGCAGCATTGACGTAAATCACTACTAGAGGTCAGAAAAATTAAAAACAAATTGAAAATGCAGTTTGTTTTTAAATATTGATTGGGCCTTTCTTTTTCGTTTATTAAATCAATTTAAAAATTGCGCGCAAAAAAAAAATACGGCGACAGTTTTGCCGACAATAGCACTTGGAAGAGAGAAGTGGTCATTTCAATAGACCGATCGTGATGGCGCGTCTGCCACCATGCATTGTGGGAATTGTAGCCTTTCCGCAAGCGCGACAAGCCCGGCCATAGCCTCTTTTATACTAACAAAGCCTGGCAGATCGCCACGAGACGCGGCGGCCGAAATAAGAAAACGTATACAGGGCCGGACAACGGATGAGAGGAGTGCCACGTGACGGCACCCTGCTGCGGCTAGACGCCGAAACACACTTCTCCCGAGCGATGGAATGTCCTCTCGCGCTCCTCGCGTTCCTCACGATTCCGCTTCTTTTCTCGTGGGTTGCAAAACTATGTTTCGGGTCCTCGCCGCTGCAACAGCTGTGTGCTGACGACCAGGTTCCCCGAGAAATGCTCTGTGCTACCAGATGCTTTGCGCTCCAAATCTGCGACCGGGCACTCTCTGGCTCCATCGTCGAACTGCCAGGCTTTGTGAGTATAGACGAGGCTATGACCCGGCCGGCGGTCTGCGCGAGACGAGCAGGAAGTGGCAGGAGCTATCTCGTAAACTGGCCCCCGCCTCCTGTTAAATTATGGTGGCGTCACATATGCGTAAAAAGCTCAGTGCGATAGGTTTATTCTGTCATCACTATCTCGGCAACGTGTCCTTGGATGTTGCGCCGACGACACGAGTGGCACGATGTGACCGAAGAGACTACGTCACTCCTCAAAGCAACACTTTTTTTTGCGCAATGATTAAATCGGGCTCAAAAATGTGAAATTTTATCAATTGATATATTTTTTAAAAAGCTATTGCATTTTTGCAAATGTTTTGATCGGTCAGACGTTTTTATTACGAACCGCCGTCAGTTCATCAATCACAACATGACACGTAAAACGAACAACATGACACCTAAAGCCAACAACATGACACCTAAAACCGGCAAACCGACATGAGCATTATCCGCTCGTCTAATGTCCGCCAAGCCTGATAAATACACGGTGAAGACGGCACCCGCCCAACTCTCACCCTCTTCCTTTTTAAAATTTCAATATACTTCGTGAAGCCCCACACCACTCCCGGCAATCAACCTACCCGCTGAATAAAACAATACAACACAAATACAGGATTTACAGTTTATCGACGCGGCATGTACTACCCTAAATAACTGTCAAGCAACTCACTAAGGTTTATTAGTAGTTTGAATAAACTTAAAGTAAAACAATAGTGCACTTAAAGTTGATTTATAGTATTATAACCGATGTATACTATAATATACTTCAGTAGTTCATGTTTAGTACAGTGTCAGTTCAGTCTCAACAAATATCAAGCATGTCCCTGTACCTGTACTAGTTTTGTACTTATACGCGAGTACTTTCAGTACAGTCTACAAGCACATCTATGTTTGCACTCGATGCATACTCTCAGCAGGTTCCCCCTAAAGTTTATTTTTAGTATACCAAGTACTCTTTTAGTGTATCGCTTTTTACCAAGGGTTTACGAGGCACATTTAATCAACGTCACTCCCAGGTCACCCTCTCTCTTCACCCCCACTCCACACCAAATTAGGTAATTAAGTCAGGTGAATGGAGTAATAAAATGCGCTCCATAACAACAGCAAACAACAAAATAGCGGACCAGCGGAACGGCGGTGCGGCCCAGTAATTCAATAGTGAACCAACGCTAAAGACGAAACAAAGACAACAAGACTTATAGTACGGTGCTGAGGTGGGCGAGTTGGTGATGCATTTTAAAAGGGTAAAATAACGCGAAAGACACGGACAGGAAGAAATGCACAAACGGAGCGCTGCCTTTCAACTGTCTTATTTTGAAAAAAGACGTCCACCGCCGTGCCCACATATATCCAATCAAATTACATCCCGTGCGTCATACCAACTGACCACTGTGTCGAAACTGCTGATGAACGCAAGTTCACTGTCGAATAAACAAATAGAGGGAGTGCTGACACACCAATCTTTTTACTTAGAAATAAAAAACGCTTCAGCGAATCTCTCTACTCATCTTTTGACGATGCTTGGCCAGAATCTCAGTATCAATTAAAACAGGAGTGCACCCGTACCTATCACAGTACACCGCCAAGTTTCATGAGGGTGAAGACCTTATCAAGCATGCATGTTCCCGTAATCTGTCGTTTACACAACGGCCTGTTTGGCCGATGTATACCTTCTTACACGTTAGCGGAATACAATAAACCACCCCTCCCACACAAGGCACTAACTGATATGGGTCCGACTTCTGTCCACTCTCGCACATAGACGACCCAGCTTACCAGGAGCCGAAAAAACCACAGGAATGCCGTGCCGTTGTGCCACTTGCTTTAATCTGTGCGCAACCTTGTGGATATAAGGTACCCCAACAGGTCTTTGCGTAGGCTTCTTGCCCATGCTACCTTCCGGATAGCGCGCTTTTTTCAAGAGGTTCTTGGCCAGACCTACCAGAAGACTGCTAGGGTACCCAGCATCCAAAAATGTGTTAGCCTGAACACAAAAACTCGTGATCATCTTGTGCGGACACGACCTCGTAAGTAACCCCAACAAACTACTAGTTATTATTCCCCTTTTTATTATTTTAGAGTAGTTTGAGTCGTACGGAAGAACAGCCTTTACGACCTAGGTGAGTAGCTCCAGCACACATCAGACTCAGAGGAGGAAAGCTCAATGTCTAAAAACTGCAACACTCCTTCCTTCGGATCCTCCCTGGTGAACTTCAATCCGTTACAATGCTCTTTAAACACACTCAACAAATCAGCTATCACAACCCCCTTGTTTTGGGTGGACCCAACCCGAAACAAAACCAAAAAACATCAACGTATCTGAATACCTTTATCACGTTACTCCCGGGGTCATCCGCAATTCTTCTATCACACCTGGACAAAAAACTTCACTCAAAACGGGCGCGACAGTGGTCCCAATACACACTCCCTGCTTCTGTCCTAGCAATGACCCTTTGTACTCCACCATCGTGGAACTTAAATAAAAACGAAGCAATTCTAAAAATTGCTCAACGCTCACCACGCTAGCATTCCGAAATGGAACTTCTCTACTGGCATCAATGCACTCCCTAACAGCTATCATGAGATCTCGTTGGGGAATAATATAAAACAGGTCCTCTACGTCAAAAGACACCGTGTCACACTTCTCAGGGTTCTCCACTCTTAAAAGCTCGACCACTGACAGCGAGTTGTCAACCATAAACGGATCCCACAGGCAGAGTGAAGTCACGTGTCTCCTGAGGAAGTCCGCCATATGTAGCTGCCATGAACCCCATTGTGACAGAATTATCCCGAACGGCATGGCCTCCTTGTGTGACTTCGGCGTGAAGAAGACATCAAGGTTGTGGGAGCCGAGGGTGAAAGACGAGGCAGAGGGCACGTGACAGGCGGTCGGCGGAGAAGTCACGAGCTGGCGCGGGCCAGTGCGGGCTGAGCGAGGCTGAAGCTGGACAGGAACGTCGGAGCCGGGCTGCCTGGCCTGTCCCATGACAAACCCCAAAGTGGTCCACCAGCGAGGTCTGGAGCAAGACCGCTGGAAACGGCAAGCCCTGGCCATATGACCTGGGCTGTGACGATCCCGGGGTGGTTCCCCAGCGAGATTCGGGCATTGATAGCCCGGGACAGCCCGCCTACGCAGCGCTGGCTTGGGAAAGGCGATCCGCAGGCCTGGACACGCACTCCGACTGTGAGGTCTGATCAACGGGCGACAACACGGGTCGGCGTGCCTGGACTGCCGGTTTTCGACGACGGGCAACCGAGAGGTACAGTAAACCCATTCGCTGTCTTCTCGTTGTTAAGTCACTCCTGGGTGACGGGCGGAGCGCACACCGATCGGGCGGCGATTATTAGTAGAGGGATCTCTATAAAGAACCCCTCAAGGTGAAGTCCTTTTCCCTTCGCAACAGCAGACCCCAGTCTACCCAAACCCAAGTCCTCACAAAGTTTTAACGCCAATTGTTTGACCTTACACAAGGTCCCTTTATATACCACTTTGAAGTTCTTACCAATCGCCTCCTCAGCCTTCACCAAAAACACACCTTCAGGTACCAGGGCAAACCATCCTTTTTTGTCCGTGGTCATTAACTTTAGACCTTCTCCTATACAAAAGGAGACAACCTTGCCCACGCAAGGCTTCTGACCCTGACCCCAAGGGCCCCTCGGTAAATTTTCAACACCTTCCAGAAGGCATCTTTCTCTCCGTTCTTCAGGCGCCTTTTCCGCTACGTTCTAACTAGGAAGACCAAGTCCTGGGTACCTTATATCCACAAGGTTTCGCACAAGTTAAAGAAAGTGGCACAACGGCACGGCATTCCTGTGATTTTTTTGGCTCCTGGTAAGCTGGGTCGTTTATGTGCGAGAGGGGTTAGAAGTCAGACCCATATCCCCAGTTGTGTTAAGCAGCATAAGAACAAGTTTGTGCCTTGTGTGGTAGGAGTGGTTTATTTTATTCCGCTAACGTGTAAGAAGGTATACATCGGCCAAACAGGCCGTTGTGTAAACGACAGATTGCGGGAACATGCATGCTCGATGAGGTGTTCACCGTCAGGAAACTTGGCGGTGCACTGTGACAGTTGCGGGTGCACTCCTCTTTTAATTGATGCTGAGGTTCTGGCCAAGCATCGTCAAAAGATGACTAGAGAGTTTGCGGACGCGTTCTTTTATTTCTAAGTACAAAGATAAGTGTGTCAGCAGTCCCTCTATATGTTTATTTGACAGTGAACTTGCCTTCATCAGCAGTTTCGACACAATGGGCAATTGATATGACGTAGGTGATGTAATTTGATTGGATATATGTGGGCACGGCGGTGGGCGTCTTTTTTTAAATAAAACAGTTGAAAGTCAGCGCTCCGTTTGTCTACTTTTTCCTGTCCGTGTCGTTTGCGCTGTTTTATCCCTTTAAAAGGCCCCTGAAAAGAAAAAAAAGTTTTTTTCAAAACAGTCTGGTTGAGAGACGCGTGTCAAAAAATAAATTTTACGCGAAAAAAAAATTTTTTAGTGCAATATTGACTGCGTTAAACGCAATATAGTCGGTAGTCACCTCCTTTCCACTTCTTCTTTCTCTCGGCATTTCGGGCGCGTGGAGGAGAGCTACTCTCAGCCTCTTCGTAGGGGATCGGCTTGGCTGCTTAGCTGGCTTGGCTGCGCCCCGTACGAGAGCCATTGCTACTTCCTCTGTCTGCCGGTCGCACGTCGTACCGCGTCGTACAGCCGATTCACACGACGGACCGTATCGCGATTTTCGTCCGCAGACCGTGTACCAAGTGACCGGCAGGTCACCGATTCCTGCAATCCGCGCCTCGTCCGCGGACGCGCAGACTGATAAAGTCAAGCGCCTTTTTCACTCGCGGATTTTCGGCGGGAGATTGACTTGAGATGCGTTTAGTCTGGCAATCGTACATTGTTTTCTTGTTTTTGTTTTTGGGCGATGAAAACAAAAGTGGCGCATCATTGTGTTTTGTGAGTTCGCTGGTTTATTTTGTCGGGCGTTTCTTCGTTCCACGTGTGAAAGGAACTGCAGAAACTTTGTCTGGCTGACGCGACGCAGGTTCCTGTACTCCTCTGGGTCTGCGTCAAGAAGCTTCCGTGAAATCAGGATTTCACCGAGCAAGACCTCTCTTGTGGCTGTGGTGAATTTGAGAGTTGTGCACGAGCGCGGAGTGCGTGAAGGCATCTCCAAACTCCCCTTCGCGGGCCCAGAACTTCGTCGCTTCTACGCGGAACCCTTCTCGAGCAGGACCATGCCTGTGTCACTCTCATGCTTTGGGTTAGTGAAGCTTAGTGGCGCTTCGCGCGAAGCATATCAGGGTGTTTTGTCTCGATCTGTACGTAACAACGGCGTACGATTCATTATCGCGGTAGCGAACGTCAATTTCTCTTTGGATAACGTTGCCACGGTGCGATGTTGGAGTTTCGCGGTACTGTGGGGTGGCGACCAGGTTCGGTTTGTCCTCGCTGTCGTCTGCTCGTCGTCTCCCTCGTGTGGATGCGCTTGGGAGACAGACGAACCACAGACATGTCGTCACCGTCCGCGGATCAGGCCGTCATGTGAATCGGCCATGACTAACTAACACAAGCAACAAGCCCTCTTCAGTAGGTCTTCACATATAAACGCGATAAAACTATAAAACCACCCAAGGACGCGAGACGCGTTGCAAGACGGCGGCCATGACAGAAAAACAAAATGGCGAAGCTTTTGTTTGTTGGGCTTGTTGTTTTATCCTAATGGAAGTAACGATTTTGTAAAACGTTTGTAAACAATTACGACGTTCATTCGGTGGATTGTTTCTTAAACTTAAAAATATGTAATTCAAAGGCGATTTCAAGAGATCACGAAGATTTTATAACCAACATCAAAGCTGTCACTCATTCTATTGGCCAATGAGAAGCCGATTTGAATGGCCATCGTTACCCATGAGAAGCCGAGTTGAATGACCTGGAATTTCCGCGCAAAATTTCGAATAAATCTTTCGCTGTCAATATTTCTCTAAAAAAAATTTTTTTTTAGCTGAAAATTTATTTTTGAGACGTGTGTCCCAACCAGACTGTTTTAAAAAAGCTTTTTTTCTCTTCAGGGGCCTTTTAAAAAGACAAGAAGACGTTTACCACCCTTCAGTGGAACTACAGGGGGCTGCGCGGAAAAAAGTCGAAACTCATGTTAAAACTCAACGAGCGGAAGACAGCCGTGGACGTCATCCTGCACAAGGAAACGCATGAGGCCGAATTCAAACTGATCGGGTTCACCAAGTATGACCGACCGAGTGTGACGCTGACCGTTAAGGGCAACACCAGGGTGCACCCGCAAGCCGCAATCGGTCTGCAAGGTCTTACCCCAACAGCAAGTGGACACGCAAGACTGGTGCACCGACTCGCAAGATGTGGTGGCTGTCCTGGTTGAAAGCGAGTGCGACGGTCCAATCCTGGTGGCGTCGGTGAACTACCGGCCCAGAACATCAACGGCAAGGCGAACGACAGCGGAGATCGACCACGGCTGAATGGGGACGCTGCAGGTGCGAGAGTAGGGCAAGAAGAGGAAGCACGCGATCCTCGGTGGAGGAGACTTCAATGTTGAACACGAGGAATGGGGCTACGCCAAATCGTCGGCCAGGGGAGCCGAGTTGCTACCTATGGTCACCGGGACGATGGGGCTTGTGCTAATCAACAAACCGGGCGTTAAGACGGGGACCGCACCCAGTGGCAACCAGAACGACACCACACCCAACGTGACTAGGACCGACTCGAACACCGCAAGGAAGATTGAGTGTAAAGGTCACGAGTACACGTGGCGGAGCGACCACCGCCCCCTCGAGACGTCGATCGTCGGCAAGACCAAGCGACGCAAGAAGCACCAAACAGCCAAAACCACGGGGTGGGACGGCCTCCGCGCTGCACTCGTGGACCCCAGCGGGCACGGGATTCGAAGACCTGGCAAGACTGGTCAGGGTGGCCACGGTCGAGACCGTTGTCGAAGATAGAGCACTCACCCTGACACCAGGCTACTTTCTCTATGGCGCAAGAGGACCCAGTGCCTGCGGCGCTACCGCCGCACCCAAAAGCGAAGGCACATCCGTAAGGCCAACAAGTTCGCGAAGGAGGCTCATTGGCACGCCACCAGGCAGTGCAGGGACGGCTGGAAAAAGCTGTGCGAAAGGTTCAACGAACGGACGTCGCTCAGACGTGTGTTGACCGTCTGCAACGCGATGCTGAGCAAGGGTGGCAACTCGGCGCCAAACCTAACCCTGGAGCAAGGCAAGGACGTAGAGAAAATACTGGACGAGATCGGGACACCTTTTTCCGCAGCCGGTCACTAGCCCGGACTCGAAGAGCTATGAACCAGAAGAATTTAAAAACAAAAAGTACAAAGTGGACTTCACATTGAGGGAAACGGAAGCAGCCATTGAGCAGGGCAACAAACGGAGCGCGGCGGGTCTCGGGACGGGATCACTTAACTCATGCTCAAAAACATTTCCGGAGGCGGCCGAGCGAAACCTGCTGAAACTGATCCACGACGTCTGGTACGAGGTCAACATCGCAGATGGTTGAAAACTGTCCTGGGTGTGCCCCCTCTCTAAAGCAGGAACGAAGCCCGATTGCGCAAGTTTCGTGCGCCCAATTTCGCTCACTCCCATCCTATGCAGACTACTAGAAGTATGGTGCTTGCGCGCATCGACTGGATCGTTCAGCCAAAAGAGAAATGTTGACCCCGCTCAGACGGGATCCGGCAAGACCTGGGAATGCAAGACAGCCTGGTCCTGAATCACGAGTACTTGGCGAGCTGACCGACACAGCGCCGCCGACAATTACTGGTGGCAGTGGACGTCAGGAAAGCTTTCGATACCCTGCCTCACGCCACAATCATCTACGCGGCCCGCAAGCTCCGCATTCAAGGCAGTCACCTTGAACTTCGTCAAGGCTTTCCTAAGTGGGTGCGAATATCTGGTCGAGACCGGCAGGTACCGCGGCAGTGCGTAGAAAATAAACGAGATTGGTGTGCCACAGGGGCCGTGTTGTCGCTGATGATCTTTAGCCTGGCGATGGCACCGCTTCTGGGGCGGCTCGCCGTCGTTCCGGACCTGGCATTCACGTTCTACGCGGACGACATCATCGTGTGGACCTTGAGAAGCGACAACGCGCACCCTCCCGAGAAGACGATACAACATGCACTCGACATAGCGACTTTCTGAAGGAAGCCGTCCTGCGCCCGTTGTCCGAGAGGACCAGGTACGTGATCTTTGGGAAGGAATGAGAGAAAGCCGATGCGGACCTGCGCTTCAACGGCCGGAAGATGGACAAGGTGGCCGAGCACTCCACCTGGGTTTGCGTCCACTTGCGCGACGAGCCTGAACGGTCAGGATCGAGCAGATGCCGGGCACCTGAAACAAGGGGCTCCCAAAAGAGGTACCAGCTTCCATGGAGGTCGGCCTTTGTTCATACGTAACAGAGGGCAACCTGTCCACCAAGAACACATGTATTTATTGGGAGAAAACCTTCCAAGGTTGGGTCAACTGTCAACGGTGGGTATAAAGGCGAATATAAAGGGGGAGCTGGGCACTGCGGGCGTTTGTGACGACGAAGTCGGATCTTCCA